>JAJJWW010003159.1:0-253789 GCA_023531295.1 Papaver armeniacum | reverse complement strand
GCCAAACCAAGCCGCACACTGCGCTCCATGGCAACAATGCCAAACCAAGCCGCACACTGCGCACCATGGCAACAATGCCAAACCAAGCCGCACACTGCGCTCCATGGCAACAATGCCAAACCAAGCCGCACACTGCGCACCATGGCAACAATGCCAAACCAAGTCGCACACTGCGCACCATGGCAACAATGCCAAACCAAGCCGCACACTGCGCACCATGGCACAATGCCAAACCAAGTCGCACATCTGCGCACCATGGCAACAATGCCAAACCAAGCCGCACACTTTGCGCACCATGGCAACAATGCCAAACCAAGTCGCACACTTTAGCACCATGGCAACAATGCCAAACCAAGGCACACTGCGCACCATGGCAACAATGCCAAACCAATCCACACATTTGCGCGCCATGGCAACAATGCCAAACCAAGCCGCACCCCACGCCATTCCGCACATGCCAAACACACCCGCTGGTAGCCTAACTTGCAAAACCGTGCAACCTACCACCAAGGCATTCCGCACATGCCATTGGCACATGCCAAACACACACGCTGGTAGCCTAACTTGCAAACCGTGCAACCTACCACCAAGGCATTCCGCACATGCCATTGGCACATGCCAAACACACACGCCGGTAGCTTAACTTGCAAACCGTGCAACCTACCACCAAGGCATTCCGCATGCCATTGGCACATGCCAAACACACACGCTCGGTAGCCTAACTTGCAAACCGTGCAACCTACCACCAAGGCATTCTCGCACATGCCATTGGCACATGCCACACACGCCACTAGCGACTCTGGCATTGCCACTTACACTCAACATACAACCTACCACCAAGGCATTCGCACATGCCATTGGCACATGCCACGCACGCCACTAGCGGCTCGGCATTGCCACTTGCGCTCAGTACAACCCGCAACAAGGGCATTCCGCACATGCCAATGGCACATGCCACACGCGCCACTAGCGGCGCCACTTGCACTCAAGGTGCAACCAACGAGATATCAACACAAAGCTGGGATGCTTTCCGGGTTTTGGTTTGGCCAGTCTGACTTACGGCGTACACTACGCTCACATTAAGAAAGCGTGAAAAGGAATAAAGCGGTCAAATAAATGAGGAAATAATGGTGAAAACGTTTTCACCCATTAACACCATGCGGTTACCACCTCCTCCCATTATTTCACCCTTTACTCTCTTCCTTCATGAGGCCGAGTCACGTTTCAATCTCGACTTGTATAAATAGGTCTTACCTATTTCCACCGGATAACAAGTCTCGGTCGGGAAAAAATACTACACTCTCGGAAGGCAACTTTGCAAGCTCTCCCAAAAGCTTTCATCTCTTGCAAGCTTCCCAAGCTTTTACTACGATACAAGTCGAGATACTACTCTCCCGAGTGTCTGGTCTCAACACCTTTCTTGGCTTCCCTCCCCAAATCAACCCTTCTCTTCCACTTTGTGACCGAAGCAAATCCAGGCAGGCCATTTCTTGGTTTAGGCCGGACTTGTACGGATTGATCTCTCGAATCTATAAAGCTGCTCACGTGCAAGCACATTTGTTTAGGGTTTGAACCGGTTTCTCACTCACCTACCGAATTTACCAAATCGGCGAAGCGATTTTACCCATAAACAATTGGCGACCATAAGCGGGAGGATTGATCTATCGGCTACAATGTCGGATCTGCCGATCTCGTTCTTCGACCCGAGATGTCAAGACGGTAGGGGATGGCGACTCAATCCGACGCAACTACCCGTGACAACCGGTTACAGTTGTAAAAAACTACACAAGAAAATTGGGGACTCGCCGAAGATGCTACTGATTGGGGACTTCTTTGGCGATGCTACCGGCAAACCGCCTTTTACATGAAGAGAGGCATGTTCGCAAAAACCTATGAAGTGAGTAAATTCGTGCAAGATATACGATTTGTTTTAGGTTCTTAGTAAAACCATTATACTACCGAAAGTATTGTGCCTATTGCTAGCACGCACTTTCATAAAAGCAATATTCCTTTCCTTAAACATAATCGAGTCATATTATCAAAACCATTTATCCTAGAAATAATCCAATATCCTCAAAAGCTACCACCTTATCTACCAAAACAGGTCAAACTTTGAACCCGGACATCAATATGTCTTTCAAAAAAAAAAAAAGAAAAAAAGAACCTAAATGAAAGTTTAACGGAGAAACATTCAAGGAAAATCATCCAATGCAGGTCCGTTCTTCTTGGAGAAAGTCAAATTTGCATCTTCAAGAGCCGCTCTCTTCATAGTCAACATCTTGGAAAGTTTTGAGTTCTACCTCTGTCGTGCAATCTCCTCGGTTGAAAGGCTTTCGATTCTGCATCTTTCAACTTTTGGATCTCGGCAAGGCCTTCGACAAACCACGAAGTGTTGAACTCCTTTTCTATGCACACGTCGCGATGGTGTTCCCGATTGCAATAACGTCTTCGAAACGGTGTGACCGGTCACCTCACGCATATCCTTGATGGAAGATAAAGCCTCTTCTACACGCTTTAGCCAGCGCAAATCGACTAGTGACTTTCTTGGTTGTGGCCATATGTCCGTACTTCTCCCAGTTCTGGTGTACAACGCCTCGTGCTTAGCCGGCACGCTGGAAGCCGCCAACCAAGCACATGACCGGATAAGGAACCAAGTACGGAGGATCAAAAATGGCGCCCGCACTCTGGCCTCACGACTCGCAGAGGGTCTTCATCCATGTCTCACGGCAACAACCATCGAGAGAATCATCCGCCCCGTTTGAGCCACATCTGTGCCGGCAATTGGCTAACGCCCACCTCCAAGTCACCAGCGGTGGTCACCAAAGGCAAGTTTTCGTGTGCCTCTACCCCAGAATCATCCTCCGAATCGGATTCCTCCCGCGAACTCGAGTTAGACATTTTTCAAAAAGAAGAAACAGAAGAAGAGAGAAAAGAAGCGCGAAACTCACCGAACCACTTCCCGAAAAAGAACCGGTACTGCCAGAGGAACCACTCTCACTTGTCGAACTTTCTTCTTTCTCTGACTCATCATCGCTATGAGAAGGCTCAGTCTTTGAATTCTTTGAAGAAATCGCTGTCTCCTCGGCAACGTGCAAGGGCAGCGAAAGCATTAACACTACCGAAGCCTGGAGGAAACAAGACGCATGTTTTCGGCAAAAATTCACGTGTTTTGAGACAAACCAAAGAAGAGGCGACACATACCTGGTTATTGGAAGAGCCGAAAGACACGAGAGCCGAGGAAGGGTCTTTTGGAAACCGTCCGGAACCCGCCAAAGACGATTCTTCGTTCTCCGTTCCTTGGCACGGGGACTTTTCGAGTTGCTAGGCAACTTTCGCTGAGGTCTCTCAACATTGGATACTTCTTCAAAATGGCCAGGGAAGGTTTACAACGAACGTTCTCCACCACGTTATTCACAAAAGCCTGGATCATAATAAACTCATCGCACTAGAACTCATTATAGCCAAAGGTCGTCGAAGTTACTCTTCCCATTTGTAAGAAGGGAAGGCGGATACCCGGCTCGAGGGCACTGGCATTGAGGGCGACACGCAATGAATCCTTAGGAAGCACCGGCCGGTAAGCAAGAGGTACCCTTGATCGAAACCCATGTGACGAGAAGACGGTCAATATTGTATGCGACTATCCGGAAAGACCCCATGAAGAAAGATGGCATATAACCGGGACCGGCGACTTTGAACGAACAAGTTTTCACCAACGCTCAAATCGCCATCAAGACAAAGACGTGAGTGGAGCGAAGCAAAGGTGTCAATTTGAGTCACCGACCTATGGACCGGCTCCCATGGGCGAAAATTGATTTCATACGACTTATCAAGAAGACTAACCAAGCTCACGCCAACCTTTGGGCCGCCTGTTCACCCATCGAAGAATTCGGGAACCCCCAACTCGCGGGAATCGAAGGCATCGGTTTGGAGCATACTTCTCAAAGTGCTCCCATAGCGGACTTGCGAGAAAAGCAACGTGCACATATGAATTCACTTTCATGAAACCATTCGAAACTCGCGCGTTCGCAACTAGGTGATCCAGGATGCACATACGGGAACCGAGGAATAGCTTGCCAATGGGAAGAACTTCACCTTTTGCTAACTTCACAAAGAAACCGCTAGCAACTCTAGTCTTATTTCCTTCTTGCCGTAACCGTCATCAAAATGTCTCTAGACAACCAGAGAGCCAAAAATGCTTTTGCAAACATGAAGATCATCAGCACCTCTTAGGTTCCAAATCGTCCGAAACCACCGAGACATCCACCAGCTATAAAAGCACCTTTCATCCTCTTTCCATTGAGAATCCTTCGACTTCGCAAAGGAGTCTTTTCGAGCGTAATCTCCCAACTTAGCGGCAAGGTCATCCCGCATCTTCACCTCACTTTCGATAATTGGATTTTAAGATTCCCATTCTGGAAGATTCAAAGAAGAGAGCCACACTCTCCAAGGAGAAAGTTATCTCACACCATCTACATATGATTGTATGGGTGTCCGAACACCATCTCAGATGAAAGAAACCAAGCCCTGGGATATCCTTCCTAATCTGGAGGTTTCTTGAAGCTACGACAAAGATCAATAATGCGCTCGAGTCAGGTTGGTGCTTATGCGCTCCTTACTCACCATGAACTCAACCCATCTACCAAAAGAACGCAATGGGCTTTGACACATCCTGAAATCAATATTGGAAGAGGAGTATACCCCTTTTTTGAAGACAGAACCGTATAGTATTCTCTCGGGGGCGAATCGAACGTGTGTTCCTTTCATCTTCACCACAAAGTTAACAAAATTGGCACGAAACCTGGGTGATTTTCCGAGCAGACGAGTTTTTGGCGAAGAACTCATCATCCGTGTTTGGTTTGGAATTATGGACATCCTTTGAGGAAGCGAAATTTTGTCAGGTAACATCTTTTAATAGCAACTTAGTAACAAGATACCCGCACATAAAAAAAAAAATTTTATCTCCCGACACATAACCGCGCCCAACAAAAAAAAAAAAAAAAAAACCGAAATAATAAAAAAGAGGAGGGCGTATTCTCTACGGTTTCAAAACTATATACGCAAATATTTTCTTCTGTTCAAGACTATATACGCAATATTTTCTTCGGGTTCAAGACTATATACGCAGAATTTTCTTCGGGTTCAAGACTATATACGCAGAATTTTCTTCGGGTTCAAGACTATATACGCAGAATTTTCTTCGGGTTCAAGACTATATACGCGGTATTTTATATGGGTTCAAGTGTGCCTACAGTATCCTTCTTCGGGTTCAAAATTATATAGAGCATTTTTCTCGAGTTCAAAACCGCACACGCAGATTTTCTTTCTGTAGAAAAATCATATATACAATATTTCCTGCGGGTTCGTGATAGGTGTAGAATATACCTAATTTACTATCTAGTAGTTTATGCTTTCTTTGCTATTTTTCTTGTAAATTATGTATTTTACGCTTGTTTTGAGTTTTATAGCTACTATGGAGTCGCACGGAGGAAAAGAAGAAGAAATCACCCAATTTGAGCCAAAAGGGCAAAAGGTCATTTTACATGGGATTGATATATGGAGCCCAGTTGAGGTTAAGGGGCATCTCTATTTTGGAGGATTGTTAAATGACAAATGACCAATGTTAAGGGCTACCAGTGGGTACCCCTTATCTCGCTTTACTACGAGTGGTTCTATCCACTTACACTTCTTACAACAAAATTGAAATCCAGAGAAGTTATTTCTTCTCATTAATTTTTCACACTTGAACTGAAATTGAGAAAGACAGCGGCTGCTGTTACTACATCGAGAGAGAGAGATGATGCTGAGATGAAAAGGGTTCTGTGTTGATGAATCAGAGGGTAGCAATTGAGATGAGGGTTAAGAAGATGATGGTCATATCGAGGAGGAGTTAACTGAGATGGATGAGAGAAGATTGAGAAATTGAAGATTGTACTGACTCGAATTGAGATGGGTTTGAATCTTATGGATCCGAATAGAGTTAATTGAAGAAATTTGATCTTTGTTGTTGAGTATAATATGAAGAAATTTGAGACGGGTTTTCTTGATTCGAGTTAGGGTTTGTTTGGGGGTTTGTTCCAGCTCTTATCTGTCCAAGAGGTGGATGATTGTGGTAGAACAGGAGTAGTTCAGTGAGGGTTTGTGGTTGAATTTGCTGCTGATGCTCAAGGTTACAGAATGAGGTATGGATTTGAAGATCTGAAGTCTGGTGATTACAGGGAAGTATGAGTGTGTGAAGGAGGTATGGCTGGTGGTTAAGAAGGTCAAATAAATGATGATTTTTGGGGTTCTCAACAATACGATTCAATTGAGTTTGTGGCCCTGAGAAACTACGGCTGAGCTAATGAGCCTGTGATTGCAGCTGTGACTAATGCTGGTTGTGTGCAGTGATGGCTTGAAGGCTTGAGGTTATAATGGAATGGGTTTGCAAGTGCAGGTTGATGGCTTGTTTGAGCTGCAGCTGGAGGTGTCGCGGCTGTGGTACTGAGTTGAGTTGTGCAGGGAATTGCAGGGTTGTGAGGCTACAGACTGGTGCTTGGTATTGTTGTTTATGTGCAAGCGCAATGGATTACAGGCTTGAGGTTGTGTTGGCTACTGCTGGGATGAATTAGGAATTTACGGTGCTGCCGTGATGCTGCGATGGCAAGTGAGGTTGAACTCGACCATGTGAGAATGGTTGTGTGGATTTGAGTGACTGATGGGTTTCTCTCTATTTGATGCTGTGATTCAGCTGAAATGGAGTGGTTGCAACTCAGGAGGTGCTGCTAGGTGAAATTGCTGGAGCTAATGCTGCAGTTGAGATGAACTGAGCTATATGTCGACTCTGAGTTGAAGCTGTAGCATTTGTAGTGCAGGGTATGGAAGAGCAGTGTTAGTGTCATGGCAGAGTGGAGCTGGATGAATGCAGTCTGTTTGTAGGTTTGTGATCTTTATTGAGGTTCCGTGGAGTTGTTGGTAGAAGGCCGGTGTTGGCCTAGGATGAATAGCGTGTGGAGTTGCTATTGGAAGCTCACTGAGATGATGTTGCTGCAGTTTTAAATGGAGAAGGAAACTGGTGGTATTGTTATGGAGCCGTGAAAATGACAAAGGTGAAGTCGTGTGATCAAAGCCAGCGAGGATATGGGATAGAAGAAGGCGGGGCCATCATGGTCGGGTATGCAAATGATGCACAAGGATGGTCTTGCAACAAGTTTGGCCTTGTGCAAAGTGGCACGCTAGGACCAATCGGCCGACTCAAGAATCGACTTCGGTTCGACTGACTTAGACTTTGACCGGTCAACGATTGACGACCGTTAGTCAACCGTTATATATAATGTAATCTAAACGGAATATTCCATGGACGGCGACGACTTTCAGCGGCCGGGCGGCAACAGCCGACAAATTCCGGCCACAATCCCATTTTCCTAAAGCGAGCAAAAAAATTCCAAAATTTTCTATGGACTTCTCTCATGGGTGTGAAGACTTGGGCTAGGAATTGGATGGAGAATTGGACTCAAATTTGGAAAGAGAAGATGAAGAGTTGAGAAAAGACTTGAATTTGGAAATTGAATTGCAAAAGAAAAAGGATTCTAATCCTTGGAAGAGTTGGAGAATATTGAAGCCTATAAATAGAGAAGTTTTATATATCTTTTTACACACATCTTTACACACAACACTTTTCTTTTCTTATTCTTTGTGTGAACTCTTTAACATGAGTAGTTAATTTATTGATTGAGGATGAATTCCTAGTTCTTAATATGATTTGAGTTTTTGTTTTAATTCTATCTTGAAGTTTTTCACATAATTATCGTTTGTTTTTACTAATAGGAATGATCTTAAAGACATTCATGATTGATTGATAGATTGTTTAGAATGCATGCTAAATTGATTTGTTAATTTGATCTAAAGCTAGTGAAAGTTAGGGGATAAGTAATCGTTTCTTGACTCTTTACATAAGTAGCAAACACGAGACCTTGCGGAGGGATTCCGTGGAGCAATTGTGTGTAGAAACAACGTTAGCAAGTGGACCTTGAGCTAAGAGTCTAACTACTAATATCAACCTAAATTCACAAAACTTAATGCATGAGCCAAGTTACATCTAGGTTGAGCTAATTCTAGGTGGCTTGGTGATTAGAATCTCATAGTCGAGAACTTCCGTGTCCGGTGATATAAGGGATTTAGGGGTTTAGCACTGAGCTAGTCTGCTATACCTACGGTTGGTGATAATCTGTGACTAATAACAAGTAGAAAAGAACATAACTTGATTCATTGTTTCGTAACGAAGAAGGATTCCTTGATCTTGTCTCTCTTATTGCTTTCAACTTTACCTTTTAATTGTTTTGTTTATTTTCTTTTGCTTTTTACACCCCCCTTTTGTGACAATTTTTACAACTAGAATCTCGTGCTCCTCGTGGGATCGACCTTGACTACCCTATATTACTTGTTAATTAGGTAGTAAAGTATTAATTAATTTGTTGTGGTTACGACACGCATCAAATTTTGGGCGCCACTTGCCCGGGAGCAAATGATGATTTTAGTTGTTTTTATTTTTCTTTTTGCTTTATTCTTGCTTTGTTGGATTCTATTAAAAGTATCTAACTTGGTTTTTGAATCTTATTTCAGGTATCGGTTTTCCATGTATGGTGGACAAGAGCAAGCATATTACAACAATCAATACGGTTTTCAACCTCAACATTATGACAATTTCCAACCATCCTTAGGATACAATCAAAACCAATCTTTTGGCTATGATCAAATTCCTACAGAACATTATGGGTATTCTCATACATATCAACAACCTTATGACGGGTATGTAAGTGGACAATCACAAGGATGGGAGGATAGTTTTGTTTATGATCGAAATTCTCTAGTTTTTGCGAATAAGATGTTGGCCATGATTGGGGATCTTCAACAAAAGTTGCAAGAATCACTACAAGACCAGCAATCTTATGTTTGGGAGGAACCACATCGAGAAATTCAGAGGAATTCGGAGAAAAAATACGAACAAATTAACCAACCTTTAGAAACTTTTGATGACGCTAGTGTAGATTACTCAAGCCTTGATCTTAATAATGATCAAGCACCTATTCAAAAGGAAGAGCTTGAGGAAGATGCATTTATTGCTTGGCAAAAATTTCTTAGGGAAAGATGGGAGTCCGCGGAAGTGTATGAATGTTCCGACAATGAGGAAGTTATTCCAACTCCGGATCATAATAACGATCCTTCACCTATTCAAAGGAGGAGATTGGGTGTGACTTACCTATTGTTATAAACGGTGTACCACCCGCACAAGAAGATTTTACAATCTATACCGATGAAAATCACTTTAGTGAATGGCCCGATTCCGATGATGAGAATGTTGAAGAGATGATACTAGAGGATGAAACCACTTTCATTGATTTTGTGGAAGACCCAATTGAACTTGCGAATGATTTTAATGATGCGAGACTTTGGTTAAGGTAGAAAACGACGAAGAATGGTTGCAAGGTTTAATAGAGGACCACGATATACAAGAGGTAAGTAATTCACTTGAATTTTTTAAGGATGAAGAGGATTCTATAATACAAGAGATTGTGCAAGGTTTGTCTAACCCTTTGCATATTGATTCTTCTCCTTTACCTCTTATTGGTTTGAATGTATGTGCTTGAAAGTATTTTTTGATGATTTTGTTTCTAAATACCCACCATTGGAAACACTTGATGCTAACACTATGCAGGTTTGCCAAGAGGAAACCATGGAAATTCCCAAATTCTATGTTCTTTATACACTTAGGAGGTGTGGACGAGAATAAGTGTGGGGGAAATTTCTATCGAGCGATAACATCACTATTGTTTTCTTGTGCTAATATTTGTATGGAGTTATTGTTTGCAAAACAGGTATTATGGGTGGATCCTCAAATTTTCCGATTGTTAGTATATGGGAATGAATCTTGCAAGAGCTAAGTCGGGCCGTCGACTTTAAAACAAGCGCTTAATGGGAGGCAACCCATAGGTTTTGTATTTCTTATCTTTTTGCTTTTTGTTATTTCTTTTTCTTGTTTCTTATCATGTTAAAATCTCCCACCTTGACTTTACTAGGAGGATTCAATTACATTGAGGACAATGTAAGGTTTAAGTGTGGGGGAGTGGTTAAGCATGTTTTTAAAACAAAAATTACAAAAAAATTAAAAATTTTTTTTAAAAAAAAAAAAAAAGTTTTACTTAAAAATTCCAACTTTTAAAGATTTTAGAGTCACTAGCATATTTCTAGGTATGTTTACATAGAGATTTTGACCGACATAATTGAACTTGGAAATGTTAGAGAACTACATTCGGATTTCTTGTTTGTTTGAGTGTTAAATAATGGATTTAATCATGCCGGTGATGCGAATTTGGTGCGGGAGAAAGGCGTAATTAGAGTTGCTTTGATCAATCATTAGTGGAGACTACCCGTATTCATATCATGAGAGGCACCGACCAGAAATTTTCCATCTACTAAAGAGCTTCTTTTGAGTGTGTGTCACCGTACGTTAATTAGGGTAGAATGGTGAGCTACCCAACCTCCCACCAATAGAAGCACTACTCTTTGATCTCTTGAGTGCTAATTTTGTCAATCATGAGGGTGACGTCCATGGATGAAAGCCTCCTTCTTGTAGTTCGATTTGCAGTTAGCACCATTCTCTCGCAACAACAACGGGTCCATAGAGACACTCTCATCATCAACAAGGAGCGACATCAAAATCTACAAGGAAAGTTGGAAAAGTTTAAGGTTTATAAGCAACAAAATGAGAAAAAGAGCAAATTTCAAATTCAAGTAAAGCAACATACAAATGAGCGGATTTTACATATATGTTGAGGACTTACAATATAATGAGGTAATTTTATATCCAAGTATGAAGAATTATTCATAAAAGCGAAGAAAATTAAAAGGTGAGAATTTTTGAAGTTTATGATTTCAAGACGATACAAGTTGTGAAGAATCAAGCGGAAAAATACTTCTTTCACGGCCATGGTTTATTTTGTATTTAATTTCTCTTAATAAAAAAAAAAAAAAAAAAAAAAAAAAAAGATAAAAACACAAGAGAAATATTTGTTCTTATTTTTATTGAATGAGCCGTGGGGAAGGAAAATATATAAGGAAGTTTCAAGCGACAAGGATTTTTAAGGTAAAAAGAGTTAAAAATTGTTAAGGATTTATGAAAATTCGAGGGTTTATCATCAATAGTTGAAACCGAAGACGAAGACTAAGAAGATCAAGACGAGGAGCGGAAGACGTTTCTATTGGATGCCGTGAGAGTGGTGTTATCATAATTGGCGATCGGATGTGAAGGTGAGTAAGTAATCTCATCCTCAATAATAAATGGTTGATTTCCTTTCTTAGAGATCGTCGGAAAATGGTTTTTCAAAATATTAAAAGATGTGGGTTTTTAAAATATTTCGGAAGTTGTCCTTCCCACCATTCAACGTGTTGCGGGAATTCTCTCTTCATTCCTACCTGCACACATGTGAGAACCATAAAAAGCCGTCTTTTTGAGTGCAATTATCATAAAATCCTTTTTGGTGAGGCGTAGAGTCGAGGCGAAATGCTTATTGATCGTTTCTCAAACACGCGTTCTCTCATTATGGTGTGGTTATTTCTCACTCAACATTTAAGAATGAGAATATGTTCTTTAGTATTTCTAACTTCTTATTACTAGCATGCAGAAACTCTATGTCCTCATAACTTTTTGGATGCTTGGGACGCTTGAACGCTTTGAAGTTGTGAGTTTTTAGTTTGATTTGCTCAAGGACTAGCAAAGTCTAAGTGTGGGGGAATTTGATAGGTGTAGAATATACCTAATTTACTATCTAGTAGTTTATGCTTTCTTTGCTATTTTTCTTGTAAATTATGTATTTTACGCTTGTTTTGAGTTTTATAGCTACTATGGAGTCGCACGGAGGAAAAGAAGAAGAAATCACCCAATTTGAGCCAAAAGGGCAAAAAGGTCATTTTACAAAGTGATTGATATATGGAGCCCAGTTGAGGTTAAGGGGCATCTCTATTTTGGAGGATTGTTAAATGACAGCCAGCCAATGTTAAGGGGCTACCAGCTGGGTACCCCTTATCTGCTTTACCCGAGTGGTTTTATCCACTTACACTTCTTACAACAAAATTGAAATCCAGAGAAGTTATTTCTTCTCATTAATTTTTCACACCTGAACTGAAATTGAGAAAGACAGATGGCTGGATACTACATCGAGAGAGAGAGATGATCTTTGAGATGAAAAGGGTTCTGTGTTGATGAATCAGAGGGTAGCAATTGAGATGAGGGTTAAGAAGATGATGGTCATATCGAGGAGGAGTTAACTGAGATGGATGAGAGAAGATTGAGAAATTGAAGATTGTACTGACTCGAATTGAGATGGGTTTGAATCTTATGGATCTGAATAGAGTTAATTGAAGAAATTTGATGTTGTTGTTGAGTATAATATGAAGAAATTTGAGACGGGTTTTCTTCTGATTCAGAGTTAGGGTTTGCTGGGGTTTGTTCCAGCTCTTATCTGTCCAAGAGGTGGATGATTGTGGTAGAACAGGAGTAGTTCAGTGAGGGTTTGTGGTTGAAGTTGCTTTGATGCTCAAGGTTACTGAGAATGAGGTATGGATTTGAAGATCCAAGTCCGTAATTACGGGAAGTATGAGTGTGTGAAGGAGGTATGGCTGGTGGTTAAGAAGGTCAAATAAATGATGATTTTTTGGGGGTTCTCAACAATACGATTCAATTGAGTTTGTGGCCCTGAGAAACTACGGCTGAGCTAATGAGCCTGTGATTGCAGCTGTGACTAATGCTGGTTGTGTGCAGTGATGGCTTGAAGGCTTGAGGTTATAATGGAATGGGTTTGCAAGTGCGGAGTTGATGGCTTGTTTGAGCCGCAAAACTGGAGGTGTCGCGGCTGTGGTACTGAGTTGAGTTGTGCAGGGAATTGCAGGGTTGTGAGGCTACAGACTGGTGCTTGGTATTGTTGTTTATGTGCAAGCGCAATGGATTACAGGCTTGAGGTTGTGTTGGCTACTGCTGGGATGAATTAGGAATTTACGGTCTTTGCTGTGATGCACCGGCAAGGAGGTTGAACTCAGTCATGTGAGAATGGTTGTGTGGATTTGAGTGACAGATGGGTTTCTCTCTATTTGATGCTGTGATTCAGCTGAAATGGAGTGGTTGCAACTCAGGAGGTGCTGCTAGGTGAAATTCTTTGGAGCTAATCTCGCAGCTTGAGATGAACCGAGCTATATGTCGACTCCGAGTTGAAGCCGTAGCATTTGTAGTGCGGGGTATGGAAGAGCAAATGTTAGTGTCATGGCAGAGTGGAGTGGATGAATTGCCAAGTCAGAGTCGTAGGTTTGTGATCTTTGTTGAGGTTCCGTGGAGTTGTTGGTAGAAGGCGGTGTTGGCCTAGGATGAATTGCAGGTGGGAGTCGCTATTGGAAGCTCACCGAGATGATGTTGCTGCGCTTTAAATGGAGAAGGAAACCGGTGGTATTGTTATGGAGCCGTGAAATGACAAAGAAGGCGTGTGACAGTGCCATGGCAGGATATGGGATAGAAGAAGGCGGGGCCATCATGGTCTGGCAATGCGGCTATGATGCACAAGGATGGTCTTTGCAACAAGTTTGGCTTTGTGCAAAGTGGCACAGCTGGACCGAACCGACTCTCAACAACCGACTCGGCTTCGACTCACCCCTGACTTAGACTTTGACCCGGTCAACAGATTAATCGACCGTTAGTCAACCGTTATATATAACGAGAATCTAAACGGAATATTCCATGGACGGCGACGACTTTCGGGCGACCGTGGCGACAGTTCCGGCCAAATTCCGCCCACAATCCCGATTTTCCCTACGAGCAAAAATTCCGAATTTTCTATGGACTTCTCTCATGGGTGTGAAGACTTGGGCTAGGAATTGGATGGAGAATTGGACTCAAATTTGGAAAGAGAAGATGAAGAGTTGAGAAAAGACTTGAATTTGGAAATTGAATTGCAAAAGAAAAAGGATTCTAATCCTTGGAAGAGTTGGAGAATATTGAAGCCTATAAATAGAGAAGTTTTATATATCTTTTTACACACATCTTTACACACAACACTTTTCTTTTCTTATTCTTTGTGTGAACTCTTTAACATGAGTAGTTAATTTATTGATTGAGGATGAATTCCTAGTTCTTAATATGATTTGAGTTTTTGTTTTAATTCTATCTTGAAGTTTTTCACATAATTATCGTTTGTTTTTACTAATAGGAATGATCTTAAAGACATTCATGATTGATTGATAGATTGTTTAGAATGCATGCTAAATTGATTTGTTAATTTGATCTAAAGCTAGTGAAAGTTAGGGGATAAGTAATCGTTTCTTGACTCTTTACATAAGTAGCAAACACGAGACCTTGCGGAGGGATTCCGTGGAGCAATTGTGTGTAGAAACAACGTTAGAAAGTGGACCTTGAGCTAAGAGTCTAACTACTAATATCAACCTAAAAATTCACAAAACTTAATGCATGAGCCAAGTTACATCTAGGTTGAGCTAATTCTAGGTGGCTTTTTGATTAGAATCTGATAACGAGAACTTAGTGTCCTAGGTGATATAAGGGATTTAGGGGTTTAGCTAGCTAGCACTTTACCTACGGTTGGTGATAATCTGTGACTAATAACAAGTAGAAAAGAACATAACTTGATTCATTGTTTCGTAACGAAGAAGGATTCCTTGATTTTGTCTCTCTTATTGCTTTCAACTTTACCTTTTAATTGTTTTGTTTATTTTCTTTTGCTTTTTACACCCCCCTTTTTGTGACAATTTTTACAACTAGAATCTCGTGCTCCTCGTGGGATCGACCTTGACTACCCTATATTACTTGTTAATTAGGTAGTAAAGTATTAATTAATTTGTTGTGGTTACGACACGCATCAGTTCGAAGTCGTATGGAGCATATATACAGTATTCTTCTTCGAGATTCATGTACAGTATTTTCTACGGGTTCAAGACCGCACACGCGGTATTTTCTTCAGGGTTCAAAATTATATACGCAGTATTTTATACGGGCTCAAGTGCGTCTGCAGCAACCTTCTTCGGGTTCAAATAATATATGGAGCACTCTCCTAAGGGTTCGAATAATAGATGCAAAGTATTTCCCTTGGTTGCATACATACAATATTTTCTACAAGAGACACGCCAGAAATTATATGCGCAAAGAAAAACGCCTAGGGTTTACACCTACATAAAAAGAAATACTTGGAAGACATACAGGAAGCTCTGGTTCTTCTTTATGACTCTGTCATTTGGTAGGAAAGGATGAAAAGATGAAAGTGCAAGATGGGAGAAAGGGACTTTATATACATAGGCGTGAGGATTCTCAAATAGGGGAAGGATTTCCTTTTCCAAAATCGTGCGTAAGAAACGCCCCACCAATTGCGCCAACTTCCCAATGGCCGCCCAAGTCACGCTGCAAGCACGCACGGCTTCCACACCTTGCGCCGGTCCCACCCGGCTAGCACACTCGGTTCCGAGTTCACGCACTTCCCAACGTCGCCCAAGTTCCACCGGCCCCTACCAATTGCGCCGACTTCTCAATGGCCAGCCAAGTCACGCCCGCAAGCACGCACAAACTTCCACACCTTGTGCCTGGTCCCACCAGCTAGCATACTCGGTTTCCCAAATCACGCAACTTCCAAACGTCGCCCAAGTTACACCTATTTCACCAAATTGTGCTAGCTTGTGAAAAACTACCCGAGAGGCAAGGATTCCAAATCCTATTTATAAAAGGTCGACAAGCCCTCTCCAATTATATTCACGGTTTGTTGTTGATAGTTTTGTCACCATCTTTTGCTTACCTCGCAACAAAGCCCCCGTTAGAGCTAAGCGGGGGACTTAATGTTGATGGTGGTTTTCAAACAAGGGGTAAAATCGTAAGACCCCATGACCTAGTGTTACCCGAACACATTAACTAAGAGCATTTAACTCGGTGTAAATAATTAATAGGGTATTTTTTCAAAATACCAGATTAGGGTTTTCGACACAGAACCCTAATTCCAAAACCAAGCCGCACACTGCGCTCCATGGCAACAATGCCAAACCAAGCCGCACACTGCGCACCATGGCAACAATGCCAAACCAAGTCGCACACTGCGCACCATGGCAACAATGCCAAACCAAGCCGCACACTGCGCTCCATGGCAACAATGCCAAACCAAGCCGCACACTGCGCACCATGGCAACAATGCCAAACCAAGCCGCACACTGCGCTCCATGGCAACAATGCCAAACCAAGCCGCACACTGCGCACCATGGCAACAATGCCAAACCAAGTCGCACATCACGCACCATGGCAACAATGCCAAACCAAGCCGCACACTGTTGCCAAACCAAGTCGCACATCACGCACCATGGCAACAATGCCAAACCAAGCCGCACACTTTGCACCATGGCAACAATGCCAAACCAAGTCGCACATCGCGCACCATGGCAACAATGCCAAACCAAGCCGCATGCTGCGCGCCATGGCAACAATGCCAAACCAAGCCGCACCTGCGCGCGCACCGCAACAACGCCAAAACCAAGCCGCTGCTGCGCGCACCATGGCGGCGATGCCAAAACCAAACTACCTATCGCACTCATTGGCAACCATGCCAAACTAAGCCGTATGCCATTGACGCATGCCAAATATAGCGCCTAGGCTTGCAAAACATGCAACTAGGTCAACATGGCCGTACGTGCCATTGGCACATGCCAACGCGTACCACAAGCCATATTTCCAAGCCGCTATGCCATTGGCGCATGCCAAATATAGCGCCTAGGCTTGCAAAACGTGCAACTAGGTCAACATGGCCGTACGTGCCATTGGCACATGCCAACGCGTACCACAAGCCATATTTCCAAGCCGCTATGCCATTGGCGCATGCCAAATATAGCGCCCTAGGCTTACAAAACGTGCAACTAGGTCAACATGGCCGTACGTGCCATTGGCACATGCCAACGCGTACCACAAGCCATATTTCCAAGCCGCTATGCCATTGGCGCATGCCAAATATAGCGCCCTAGGCTTGCAAAACGTGCAACTAGGTCAACATGGCCGTACGTGCCATTGGCACATGCCAACGCGTACCACAAGCCATATTTCCAAGCCGCTATGCCATTGGCGCATGCCAAATATAGCGCCCTAGGCTTGCAAAACGTGCAACTAGGTCAACATGGCCGTACGTGCCATTGGCACATGCCAACGCGTACCACGAGCCATATTTCCAAGCCGTTATGCCATTGGCGCATGCCAAATATAGTGCCCTAGGCTTGCAACACGTGCAACTAGGTCAACATGGACGTACGTGCCATTGGCACATGCCAACACGTACCACAAGCCATATTTCCAAGCCGCTATGCCATTGGCGCATGCCAAATATAGCGCCCTAGGCTTACAAACCATGCAACCTAGGCCAAGTCGGCCACGCATGCCACTGGAACATGCCAACATGCTCATTGGCAGCTTTTCCCTACCAAGGCCACGGCCTAACGGCCACGCATGCCATTGGCACATGCCAACATGCTCGCCGGTAGCTTTTCCTACCAAGGCCACGGCCCTAATGGCCACGCATGCCATTGGCACATGCCAAACACACACGCCGGGTAGCCTAACTTGCAAACCGTGCAACCTACCACCAAGGCATTCCGCACATGCCAAACACACACGCCGGTAGCCTAACTTGCAAACCGTGCAACCTACCACCAAGGCATTCAAGATATGCCATTGGCACATGCCAAACACACACGCTGGTAGCCTAACTTGCAAACCGTGCAACCTACCACCAAGGCATTCCGCACATGCCATTGGCACATGCCAAACACACACGCTGGTAGCTTAACTTGCAAACCGTGCAACCTACCACCAAGGCATTCCGCACATGCCATTGGCACATGCCAAACACACACGCTGGTAGCCTAACTTGCAAACCGTGCAACCTACCACCAAGGCATTCTGCACATGCCATTGGCACATGCCACACACGCCACTAGCAGCTCTGGCATTGCCACTTACACTCAACATACAACCTACCACCAAGGCATTCCGCACATGCCATTGGCACATGCCACACACGCCACTAGCAGCTCTGGCATTGCCACTTGCGCTCGAAGTACAACCCGCAAAAAGGGCATTCCGCACATGCCAATGGCACATGCCACACGCGCCACTAGCAGCGCCACTTGCACTCAAGGTGCAACCAACGAGATATCAACACAAGCCGGGGATGCTTTCCGGGGTTTTGGTTTGGCGGTCACAGACTTACGGCGTACACTACGCTCACATTAAGAAAGCGTGAAAAGGAATAAAGCGGTCAAATAAATGAGGAAATAATGGTGAAAACGTTTTCACCCATTAACACCATGCGGTTACCACCTCCTCCCATTATTTCACCCTTTACTCTCTTCCTTCATGAGGCCAGTGGTACGTTTCAATCTCGACTTGTATAAATAGGTCTTACCTATTTCCACCAGACAACAAGTCTCGGTCGGAGAAAAAATACTACACTCTCGGAAAGGCAACTTTGCAAGCTCTCCCAAAAGCTTTCATCTCTTGCAAGCTTCCCAAGCTTTTACTTTACGATACAAGTCGAGATACTACTCTCCCGCACTATTCTCGTCTCAACACCTTTCTTGGCTTCCCTCCCCAAATCAACCCTTCTCTTCCACTTTGTGGCCATCAAGCAAGTCTGGAACGGCCATTTCTTGGTTTAGGCCGGACTTGTACAGATTGATCTCTCGAATCTATAAAGTGCTCACGTGCATCACATTTGTTTAGGGTTTGAACCAGTTTCTCACTCACCTACCGAATTTACCGAAATCGGCAGAAATGATTTTTACCCATAAACAACCACGTCTAGGGATTTAACCGAAGCACGAAATATCAATTCAAAAGCATAAATAATCAAGAAAATGACATGAGCAATTAAATATCAAGCTATGTGAAGAAAAACTATTAATCAATCAAATCATTATTAAGCATATATCAATGTAGAGTCTTCATAATTAATTGATTTCTACCTAAACCCTAACAAATCATGAGAAAAGGAAATCAAAACAGCAAAACCCCCTTCTCCCTAAACGGCCGTAGCCGCCCCCCTTCTTATACACCTTCCTTTTCTTTTATTTCATTAATCAAAGTATGAAAATAAATTATTCAATGAAATATCTTGCATGCAAGTTGATGTCGTCATCAGTATCTTTCCCGAAATAGTATTGCCACCTCGTTCTTCCAATGAAATAATAAACTCCCCTTATTTCCAAAATCTCCCAAATGAAGATAGAGTTATTTTATTTCCAAAATAGTCACGTGTAAATATTCCTCAATTAATTCTTCACATGACAAATAAATTATCTTTCTCGGTGGAATATATTTGTAATAAAGTAAGAAAGATAAAATAGTTCCCATTTTCAGTTTCCATGTGCCAACCCCACTTTGATTTCAATTCCTTTGTTGCGTTTTCGCCTCGCCTATGAAACAATTCTATGCTGCTGATATATATGGAGATACCAGGCCAGCTACATTTTGTCATTTTCACCATCATGGTTGCTGATATATGGAAATACCATGCCAACCCATTTCATCATTGTGGTTGCTGATATATGGAAATACCAGGCCAACCCGGCTGCTGATATATAGAAATACCAGGCCAGCGTAATAAGTGCTGCTGATATATAGAAATACCAGGCCAGCATAATAAGTGTTGTTGATATATAGAAATACCAGGCCAGCATAATAAGTGCTGCTGATATATAAAAAATACCAGGCCAACATATTTTATCATTGTGGTTGCTGATACATGGAAATACCAGGCCAACCACATTTCACCATCATGGTGCTGATATATGGAAGTACCAGGCCAACCACATTTTTCCATTTTTGTCGCAAACACCATTAAGTCTCACATTTTTTTGTTTATTCGCTGGATGATCGAATTCACTTGTACTTTCTACAAAAGCACTAAAATAGTATTAGTAACTAAAATATTGTATCCTAGCTAATATAAATATGGGTATAAAATGTGGCATTTACATGCTTATCAGTAGTAGGCTAGTGTTTGTAGCGGCTTAATACAATGTGGTGTTCAAAGCTGGACTAGGTCCCGGGGTTTTTCTGCATTTGAGGTTTTCCTCGTTAACAAAATTCTGGTGTCTGTTTTATTTCTTTTCCGCATTATATTTTGTTATATAATTGAAATATCACAGGTTGTGCGTTGTATCGATCAATTAGGAAATCCAACCTTTGGTTGTTGATTGAAATTGATTGATACTTGAACATTGGTCTTTGGTACCGTTCAAGTTACTTCTCTTATATTCAATCAGGCTCGAAAATTTCTATTTGTTGATTGCAGTTTGAATTAAGATTTAGAGATATAAACTCTTGTATATACTTTTCTCTAGATTGAGTCTGACTGTCTAGTTGATTCTCTAGAAAGTATATTGGAGTAAGTCCTCTCATCAGATTGCCAAACGAATTATAGGGTGTGGTTGTTGTACCCCCTGCATTTTCAATTGGTATCAGAGCAGGCAAACACATTAAAGACCTTATAAGTCTGTGTTTGTAGCAATTTGTGTTTAGAGGACCTAAGAAGTATCTCACAAGATAACACATATTGATATGTCTTCCAAAGGTTCTGGTTACACCAAAAATCTTGGGTTCGCCTCAAAGTATAACTCCTTAGTAGATTCTTCCGAATCCCGAGGGAAAAACAAGATTTGTGAGATCGTGTCAGAATCTGAAATGGGAACTCACCAGATCGTTAAAAAAATTTGCTGAAATCATTGATTTTCAAGTTTCTAAAATCAAGACTCTTGAAGAAAAGAATGATCATTATCTTATTGATGAATTTGAGAAATCTCTTGAAAGGGAACGTGAACTCTACAGCTTCATTGAATCTCTCTATAACAATATTGAAAAAATTGGTTCAAGAAACTACTCCACAATGAGAAAAGATTAGTATGCTTGAAGATACTGTTAAAGAAGATTCAATTAGAGAAGAACATTTAGTCAAGGCTCATTCATCAGAAATAAACAGTTATCGTGTTGAAAAAGAGAAACTTGGTGCATCTCTTCGATATGCCCGAGAACATTGTAACACCTTAAAAAAGGAAAACTCTGCTTTGATGAATAAGTCATCTTCTACACCTTCTTCTGATACTCACAAGGCTTTACCTGGCATGAAGAAAAGTTCCTCCAAGGAATTACCTACTGTGAATCACTTGCAAAATTTGCATGTGCCAGAAGAAGTTATGGGTCAAGGAAATCATGTCTCAAATCCACTATGTTGTTCCTTCTATGGGAAAAAAAATCACTATGCTCTTCATTGTTTTGCCAGAAAGAATAAGATTTCTGATCTCCATAATTTGCTTCTTTCTACTATCAATGGAGTAAATCGTCTGACGACATCTACAATGAATTTATTGCCTGCAGAAAACCAGAAATCTTATAAAAATGATCTCTCTTCAAGAAATCATCATAGGTTACATGTTCCCCATTATGGTATAAACTCTTGTGCCACTAATGAACACTTTCCATGTGCTTATAAGAACAAGTCTGGTAAGTCTAGATCGGAAGATGGAAATCCTCCAACTCCTCTCTTCTGGAACCAATTTCTAGAGGTCCTAGACTTAGTCCTCAGAAAAATCCTTCCGATGGATTTTTGAAAGGGTTTATGACAAATTCCTCTGGAATAAGTTATAATCGATGGAAAGAAGGAAATACACAGTTGAAATGCTCAAAAAACTTGTACAACTCCTCTCCCATGATTCGTAGTGAGATCACTTCTCACTCCTTTACCTGATTCTAGGTAATCTCATCCTTGAATCTATCTTGAGAGGTGCAAGGATGATGATTATGGGGGTCTCAAGATTAGTTGTACAGTAAAACCTCCATATATTAATACATTTGGGGATTCATAAATTTATTAATATACTGAGGTTATTAATATAGGGAGGTATACCTAGAAATGTTAAAAATTTCTAGTTCAATGTATGTAAACCTATTAGATAATGTAATACATATTTATAGTTCCAATACATAGGTACATTTATGTATCTAAGAACTTATAAGGCTATCATGATTTTGATGTTTTCTACAATTGTAGATAGTACTAGTATCTTTGAAGATAATTCATCAATCTATAACAACCCAAAAATTACGATAACAACCCAAAATTACCTATTCTTCTCAACAATTATAGATAAATATTTTATTTCATCATAAATTTCAATGTAACAAGATCTATATTTCTCTAATATAGTGTTAATTATTAATATATGGAGGTAAATTTCTTAAGGCGGGACTGGAAAAAAATAATAATATTAAAATGTGGAGGTTATTACTATTTATAACTGGCCCAAGTTGGGACCATGATTTTTTATTGATATATGGAGGTTATTAATATATGGAGTATCAATATACAAAGGTTTTACTGTATATCTTTTGTTTAGGCGTTTTCTTGTTAATCAATCTGAGTATTGGAATCCTGCTATCATGACTCAGGCTCTAATTTAAAGTGATTATTGAGCTATGTTAACAAACATTGTGTTTCTTCTTATTGTATTTTTTCTTAATCCATCTCTATCTTGTGACCGGTCCACGTACGTCAGTGTCCCTCTCCTGAGAGTTCATAGGGTTTCCTTAATGAGAAGTTTCTTCTCTTTACTCAATTATATATATATATTCTATATTGTATTGATACATCCCTAACAAAATATTATATGGAGAACTCTGCAAAATCTCAATAGATTGTGCATCTTGATGTGGAGGAAGACACTCAAGGACGTGATTCGATTCAAGAGCTGGTTCTAAGAAGATGCTTGCAAGGAAAGAACACAACTCCTGGATTGGTGAATCTGTTAAGGATTTAACTCGTTTTCAGAACGATTCAAAGGTCGAGTTTGCAAATCTTCAACTGCAAATAAACCAACTCTTAGATGGTCAGGCAAGAATCCTTACTAATCAAAATATTATGATACAGAATCAGAAGAAGCTCATCTTGGACTGTGTCAAGGCTAGACAACTTGCTCGGGTTGTTGATCGTAAAGTTTGTATTCTAACTCACGAACATGGAGTGTCTATGGTCAAGAGAATAAAGGAAATCAATGATACCTTCTATGATGGATTCATTGAAAGGTATGAGGTTCTCAAAGAACTTTGAGTTTTTCTAGGAAACTTCTTATGAGAATTTTATTCTTGTGTTTTTTAAGAAGGATAACTAGGGTTTGGAATAGCCATTATTGTGAGTACACATAGTTATTGCCAACGTTTTCATCTTCAATGTTTTTAGATTTTTTCTATTTAAATTCTAAGTTATTTGGAAGATGATTTTTGCAGTATTAATCTTTATGGTTTCATATATTGAAAATTGTTATGGGATATGCTGTTTACGTCCGTGAACCTTGACTTTCCCATACTTGTTCAAAAGTTATCTCTATTATGTCGGTATAAAGTATTGATAAAAGATAGAATGAACTTTTGAATACAAAAGTTAAGACTTTTATGTCATTATTTTGATGGAAGAAAGGATGAACTTTTGTTTACAAAGATTAAGTCTATTATATGTCATTGTGCTAATAGTGATGAAAAGTAGAATGAATCTTTGTTTATTCCGCAATATTGGTCCTTCCTTGATCCACATCTTTGTGCATATATTGTGTTTCTTCGTAAGTTCTCTTATGTCGAGCATGGCCAATTCAATTGATCATTTTTGTGGCTAATTCGATTGTGATTTTTGGATACAAATTCATGTTCTCATGTGATTTGATTATGTCCAAAGAAATCCTTCTTTTCTCGTAAAAGTAAGGTCGCTCTTGTTGTTCTTTCGGGAATGACATTTTATGGGGGAGAGTTCTTTTGAACTTGTGCTTAATTTCCAAATCTTTGCGAGGAGTGCGGATGTGGAATACTATAGGGGTTATCTTGCATCTTTATAAACTCCTTGATGAATGCATTTAGCTTCGGATACATGATTACATTTAAATAAGTTGGTATGTTATTCTCTTTTGGTTATGAAGTATCTCTATGAAAATTTCATGAGGATCCCACTAGTTTTCGTACCTTTGCCAATTTATATTGACAAAAAATGGGAGAATTAATGTGTAGTTTCATACTTATGTTTAATCATTATGTAAGGGGGAGTGGTTTTCATGTTGAGATGAAGTATTGACTAAGGGGGAGTGATACATATCACCACAGTATTGTTGTCAAAGTGGTGATACAATTGAACTTTGATGCTTTGTAAAGATACTATGACACTGTATAACAATGATTGAGAGCATTTGTTTTCTCATTGTTATCGCTACGGATCTTCAACAACTATGATGCTGAGTTGAACACGTTTAGAATCATGGATTACTTGGAAGTGACGAAGATTTCAAGTCGTGTTGAAGATGCCAAGGAGATCAAGCATTTGGATGAGAAGCTACAAAGTTTTATTTATTTTGTAATCCATATGTATTGATAGTTTTGTCACTAAAATTGACAAAGGGGGAGATTGTTAGAGCACTGCTCGGTCGAACTCGCATGCGTTGCTATCTCAAGCATGTTTGTCAATGTTAGTGATCAAAACTATAAGTTTTGATTTCTAGTCTACTTATAGATGTCTCGGACTAGGACATAGATTGTCTAGTTGAGCCTTAGACTTCATGGAGTTCATCATTTGAAGACGAAGAACTACTAAGGAGAGATTGTGGAACTTCATCAACAAAAGGTATGTGGAGACTGAAACTCATCTATCACTTGGAAAGTCTATTTCTACTTTATATCCTATATTGAGACATAAGTCGTGTTACGATATAGTTTTCTACTATACACATTTGAGATTTTGAGCTGAGTTTAACTCGCTTACATATTTCTCGGAATATGTGTTGGCAAGATTTCGCTTCGACCAAGTTCATCTTAAATTCTTGACGCAAGTCAAAAGATGATCATGTGAAAATTGTCGAGTAACATCTTACATGGTTTGTGTGATACAATCATTTGGTGTAGACTTGGAATGTTTTGTTATGATTATTTCAATAACTTGAAAATTGCTTTGATGCTAATAGTGTGTAAACACGGCTATTGTCATCCTCTAAGAAAGTTTCAATGATTGAAATAAGAGTTTAGAACACTTAACCATTATTGGATATGACATGTTGTGTACTCTTGCACATATGTAACCCATGTCTGGGAACCATAGTATGCGTACACGTACGCGTACCTGTTGGCTTGAGAAATCCATGAACCTAAGTATGCGCACCCGATCGGGTACTGGGGTAAGATTCATGTCCGAATATTTCTGCTGGGATTGGAAGTACGCGTACCCGTTTTCAAACTGGCAAAACCCAATCTTGGTCCGGGTATTTCAAGTATGCGTACACGTTTGCATACTTGAAGGTTAAAGTTCTAAAATCGGTTGTGTACATGAACTTAAACATTTATATAATAAGGAAAGCAATCTTTGCAAACTGTGGCTATAATGTTCATTAATTGATTCGAGTGAATCAAACCGATTTTGCTTCAATTGTGTTCTTGTATACTTCTATGAGAATATATCAATTGAACAACTCTTTAACTAGTTTCATTTGAGTCATTTGAACTAGTTATGGTTAAGATGAACAAGTTTGATATGAGAGTGTTCATATGGATAACTTCGGTTAACTATTGTTGAGCCAACATGGTGTACACGTTTAGGTACGGTTACATAAACCTAAACGAGGGTACATTTCATTTGTGTGTAACAAGCTATGTTCGATCTAACGGTTGAAAGATATTAGCTTGGTTGAATCAGGTTTTTCATCTAACGGTGAATATTGAATGCTTTGTTACCAAGGTAACTTAGATTGCAAACCCTGATTTAAAAACGATATAAAGAAGAACTCTAGCAACTGGGAAACCTAATCCCCACACTTCTATGTGTTACTAGTTGCATAGCTAGAGTCGATTCTCCTTTAACCTTAGGTTTCTCACGAGATCCTGTAGGTTAACGACTTAAAGACTTCATTGGGATTGTGAAACCAGACCCAGCTATTTTATCTGTAGTTGCGTGATCTGATCTTGCTGTTTCTATCGTGATTGAGTGCAATCATAAGATTGGATTGAGATTTATATCTCCGATAGGTAAGATAGAAAAGTAATCACAAACACCTTCGTCTCATCGTTTATGATTCCACAATATCTTGTTTCGTTAATCGATTAAGATTATTGTGAGGTGATTGATAATACTAAGCTGTTCTTCGGGAATATAAGACCGGTTTATCAATTGGTTCCTATTCAGCTTGATTTATCAAAAGACGGAACAAAACTCATAGGTATTTATGTGGGAGATAAATTTATCTATTATAATAGACTTTTCTGTGTGAGACAGATTTGTTTACCAAGTCTTCGACTTTGGGTTGTAGCAACTCTTGGTTGTGGGTGAGATCAGCTAAGGGAATCAAGTGCGTAGTATCCTGCTAGAATCAGAGACGTAAGGAATGCAACTATACCTTGAATCAGTGTGAGATTGATTAGGGTTCAACTACAGTCCAGTCCGAAGTTCATTGGTAGTAGGCTAGTGTCTGTAGCAGCTTAATACAGTGTGGTGTTCAAAGTTAGACTAGGTTCGGGGGTTTTTATGCATTTGTGGTTTTCCTCGTTAATAAAATTCTTGTGTATGTGTTATTTCTTTTCCACATTATATTTTGTTATATAATTGAAATATCACAGGTTGTGCGTTGTATCGATCAATTAGGAAATCCAACCTTTGGTTGTTGATTGAAATTGATTGATCCTTGAACATTGGTCTTTGGTACCGCTCAAGTTAATTCTCTTATATTCAATCTGGCTCGCAAATATCTATTTGCTGATTGCTGATTGAATTAAGAGTTAGATATAAACTCTTGTATATACTTTTCTCTAGATTGAGTCTGCCTGTCTAGTTGATTCTCTATAAAGTATATTGGAGTAAGTCCTCTCAGATTGCCAAACGAATTGTTAGGTGTGGTTGTTACACCCCCGTATTTTTAAGGTTGGGTCAAACCTAATTTAGATAGGATTAAGATCAACGCAGATGGAGCAACGGGAGGACACCCCGGAATAGTTAAAGCATGTTTCATTTTCAGAGATATGTCTGTCAACACCCTGGTAGTCGTAGCAAAACCGCTAGGGATCACCACCGCTCTCACAGCCGAATCCTGGGCCATGCTCATAGCTTTTAGGACAACAAAAGAACGAAGTTGACCTGTTACAATTCGAAAAAAATTCGGAAAACCTGCTTAGATTCCTAACTTCAGACGTTGAATCGTACACCTCGGAATGATCTCGGAAACCAAGTGAATCATGAGCCAGATCCCCTAAGATACCAAACTACAGGGAAGGCAATCGAGTTGCAGTTGGACCGGCCAATCTTGCGGTGGCCAACAACCAATTGGAAAACCTTACAACTTTGATCTGGGACCATACAATCCTATCTTGCATCAATCAAATGATAATAAATGACTCTTTGGGTATCACCTACCCTCATGTAATTTCCCCTTATTTTCAATAATATTCTCATGCTTCAATAAAATAAGTAAATAAATACATTATCACCTCGTGGCTAACTCATTCTGACAGAGATAATGTGTTTTACTGCTCTTAGAGCAAGGGCTGTGATGAGAGCTCTCATTCAATATGAATGAGTTTGATCAAATTAGGTGCTACTATGGGATGAGAATACTCACCCATTAAGCTAAACTCTTTCATACACTCTTTTAATTGAATGAGTGTCCAACAATCGAGATTAAGAGGCTGATCTTTAGTCGCTTGGAAAATACCTTCTTGAGTGGATGATGTTCTGCCTCTCAAGCATACTTTTTAGTATATTTTTATTTCAGTTTGAACTATTTGACTGAGTTTCAAGGGGATTTCATAAATTAAAAAAAATCAAAATATATACCTTGAAGGCACATGTTCAACTGCTTGGTATAAGATTATAAAAGCCAAGTACGAAAAAGAGTTCTCCAAATGGATTCCGGGTAAAGGCAGCCAATTCTATGGGGTGTCCTACTGACGGGCAAAAGTTGAGTCTGCAGGTTTCATTAGTGACCATTCAACTTTATTCCTCCATTCTGGAACAGTCATTGCTTTCTGGAACGACTGCTGGTGTGGGCAGCAACATTTATCTACTACATGTCCTAATTTATTCAAGTTATTCGGGAACAAAAACGCATGGATTGCTGATACAATTTCTATTGAAGGAAATTGGAAGTTTGATTTCAGGAGGGTCCCAACATACACAGAAGCTCAAGAATATGCAGTGTTCATTACATCCATCGGTGACATCCCACCCGCTCGTGATGGCCTGATAGATACAAGGAGTTGGAAATTACATCCCTCCGGTGTATTTAATGTCAAAACACTATATTTACAGTTGGTGGCGGAACATGGAGTGTCCTTCTCATTTGGACTTGGGTTTTGCCGTGTTCAATGAGAGCATTAGCGGAAACATGGCGTACTAAGCAATTTTCTCAATCAGGCAACTACATCTGGAGTTTGATCCCAACAGCAATCGTTAACACGATCTGGAAAGAAAGGAATTGTAGAAGATTTGAAGCTAACTACCAATTGAAAACTGACGACGATCTCATCTTTGAAGCCAAGTCTTCAGTTCTAACTTGGGGCAGCAGCTGCAGGTCATAGAGTTTACCTAAACTTCTCCAATTTACACACAAATCAGCCTATTATTTAGAAACGGAGGGAGTATTGTCTAATTGGCGGGCAATCTTTTTGTAATTCCCTGTTTATTTATTCTTTTCTTTGTTTCATCTACCTCTGGTAGAATTATTTGTACATTCCTTTTTCTATTAATTCATCCGCCTTTTCGATCAAAAAAAAAAAAAAAAAAAAAAACTCTCTCCAAGCTGCTGAACATTAACGTTTTAGTCCCAGTTTTTGCTCTCCTACAGTCAGGATTTCACTTTTCAGACTAGTCTCTCCAATCTGTTGAACATTAGCCTTTAGTCCCTGATTTTGCTAATTTCACTCTTCAAACTAATCCCTCGTTGGATTCGGCATAAATTAACTGTAGCCCTTTGCTCTTGGTAAGTAACTACGGATTGGATTTCGGTAATTTTGAGAAATAAATGGGCTCCAATTTCCAGACACGCTGTTCAAGTAATTAAAATTAAAAAGCCTCGGCATTGTGGTTTTCAGTGCAACCAGGAATCCAACTCATTTTTTAGCAGTCTTCTTAGATTACAACGTCCTTTGCCTATACCACTACTACTCTCTCTCTCTTTCTTCCTCTCATCTCTTGTCTGATCATACGGAGATGCCTGGCCTCACAGCACCTTCAAATTATTCCCAGGAACCTCCTCGTCATCCATCTCTAAGAATCAACGCCAAGGTGACCATCCCTCTCTCCCTCTATTGATTGAATCATTTTTTGATATTTTAAAATTGGGTTCTCTTTGGATCGATTAAGAAATTTTGGTTTTTTTTCTTTCTGAGGCTTTAATAGAGATTCGAAATTTAGGATCAAATTTTGAGTATTATTGAGTAAAACTAGAACTGGGGAAGGTTTTTTCAATATTGTTTCTGATCAGGACGTATTTGAATCAAACAGGAGCCTTTTAATGCCGAGCCTCCGAGGTCAGCTTTGATATCGTCGTATGTAACTCCTGTGGATTTTTTCTACAAGAGAAACCATGGACCAATTCCAATTGTTGATGACATTAGCAGGTTATACTTTCCTCTTAGTTCAGTTCAAAATGTTGTAGGCTTTGGATTTTGTACATTGGTTGGCAACCCTTAAACTGATTAGGAACTATGTTTTTGTTTTTCTGTGTTTGGAGCAGATATTCTGTCTTTGTCCGTGGATTGGTGGAATATCCCAAGGAGCTTTTTATGGCTGATATTAGGTGAGGGGTATTTCACTCTGAGATCACAAAGGAAATAGTGCTAATATTGTATGCATACTGGTTTTTGACTGAAATTTCACTATGTTGCGTGCAGGAAGCTCCCAAAATACGAGGTTACTGCGACTTTGCAGGTAAATTGAATGTGTCATATTGAGGATAAGTTTGCTGATGGCCATGAATGCTTATTCTGACCATTTCTTCTATTAACTAGTGCGCAGGTAATAGAAGGACTGCAATGAGTAAAACAAAGACAGTGAAAGGTGTTGGCTGGGATGTTTCAGCTATTGGAAATGGTAGGTTTCTTTTCATGGTTTTGTGGTTTTGGATTGTTAGACGTTGTTACCCTGATATTAATACTGTAGACTTGACCTGTGCAATAGTGTGAATAATCATTTTGCTGGGGTTCCAACTAATGTTCATCAAAATCAGTTCTGTGGATTGTAATTTGTGCAAATTTTGATATTATCTAAACCCATCCTTTCTTTTTATCGTTATGATGATTTAATCTTTTTGGGCATCCTTATCAGCGGTTTGGGGTGGGGCGAAATTATCAGATGTCCTTGAACTTGTAGGCGTACCCAATCTGACAACAACCACCTCTTTTGGCGGAAAGCATGTTGAATTTGTCAGTGTTGACAAGTGTAAGGTGAGATCAGTGTTTTTCTAAGTTTTATTCTAGTACTTGTGTTGAATGAGTCCCTTAGCATCGGTGAAAGAGTTCATGGATTAAGATCATTTTGTGCACTTATTTGTTTCTCTAGGAGGAGAATGGTGGTCCTTACAAGGCATCGATTCCATTGATTCAAGCATCAAATCCTGAGGCTGATGTATTACTTGCATATGAGATGAATGGAGAAGTAAGAAACTTGCCTTGTCTACGTGGATAATCTGCTAAGCATTTCTTTCATCTATATCTTTTAAATGAAGAATGTGATTCACTGTCCATGCGTTTACATTCTTCGCACCAATAATCCAATGTTTGGGAATTTTGTTTTTCGAAGTGCATACTAATGAAAATTACCACCTTGTTGCCGTGCCAAAGGCTCTCAGCAGGGATCATGGGTATCCACTGCGTGTAGTTGTCCCTGGTGTCATTGGTGCCCGCTCTGTTAAATGGTTGGAGTCTATCAACATAATTGCAGAAGAATGTCAGGTAGGGAACTAAGATCTTAAGTATGTAAAATGTTAATCTCTCTATCTCTTCTTTTTCGAGGTATTAACATTGATGTTTCCTTGTTATGTAACAGGGTTTTTTCATGCAAAAGGACTACAAGATGTTTCCACCTTCAGTTAATTGGGAAAACATCAATTGGTCGTCAAGAAGGCCACAAATGGATTTCCCTGTCCAGGTAGATGTACAGAATGTACTGCTGCAGGATTGAGGCTTTCACATTTGCCTTTTATAAGGTTTTGGCCTCTTAGATATATGAGACCAAAATGCAATCAACTGGCATCCTTTTGTCTATATTCTGAAATTTTACGGTTCTGTCTGTTGGCATGTTGTCTCCTCACATAATCTTGTAGATATAATGCTTAATTGTCTATGATTAAGCAAAATATTTCTTCAAGCTTCTTATAGCGTTTTCACGAAAATATGTGGAAAGCAATAATTGTCGAAAACCTTACTAATGCGCCGAGAATTGTTCTGGATTTATAGTGTGTTATTTGTTCACTGGAGGACGTGGACGTGGTGAAGGAACAAAAGGTAAGTACTATCCTCGGGTGTTGGATTTCTCCATGGTCCAAGCTGGTGTTGTTAACTAATTTAACACTTCAACGGCATGTCAAGTAACCCTTAGTTGTAATTTTTATTGCAGATTACTATTTCTGGATACGCGGTTTCTGGGGGTGGGCGTGGAATCGAGAGGGTAGATATATCGATTGACGGTGGAAAGACATGGGTTGAAGCTTCTAGGTACCAAAAGCCAGGGCTGCCATACATTGCAGATGATATAAGCTGTGACAAATGGGCATGGGTGTTTTTTGAGGCCAGGGCAGAAATCCCCAAGAACGCTGAAATAGTGGCAAAGGCGGTATGCATTTCTTGCTTTTCCTTTCTGTATCAGCTCATGTCCCTGAAACATGGTGTACCTGATCAATTTCGATAGTATTGTTTTTCTTATATTTTCTTGCTAATGGGTGTACAGGTTGATACATCTGCCAATGTCCAACCTGAAAGTGTGGAGGTCATTTGGAACTTGAGAGGAATAAATAACACTTCTTGGCACCGAGTCCAAGTGCGGGTGGGGCATTCGAGCCTTTAACGAGACAAGCGGTTGTGAAAATATAAGTTGTCGTTTTTTAGTATGTGGAACAGAAAGAATACATTTGATATCATTCTGGTCCATCAGCTGACTTAGCTTGTGTTGGGAGGCAAAAAGGAGAATGCGTAAAATAATCTAGGGTTTGGAAGTTTATTGTGGAGATTGTAGTTTTGTCTGCTTAATAAGATGGCAAGATTTCACCGAACCTTAAGAGATGAGGGTTAGGTTTCAAGGTTTGACATAAGAAAGTTGCCGCAGTTGGAGAACGGGGAATATACGAGGATATTTAAGAAGAGCTAGAGTTCAGTGATTATCCAAGCAAAATTGCTGGCACTGTGGTCTAGTAAAACGAGCGTTGATAATAATCAAATGTGACTATATTGATCAAATGTGCTATTCCTAGTTGCAACATCCGACTTAATTATACAAATAAATCGTGGTCTTTTTCTTAAAAAAAAAAAAAAATCCGACTCATAACGTTGAAACAAAAAGATGATCTGACGACTAAATGATACCATTACAATCTACAGTAGAATTTCTGGGAAAGAATCAGAGATTCCAAAGTATTTTCATCTACCATGAATGAGAAAAGAACCCTCTAATATAAACTAAATCCCCACCAGCAAAGTAAAGCCGAGTACATGCGAGTATAAGCTCTCGGATACAATAATTTGTAGAATTTGCACTATATGTTACATGAATTTGGAGAATATATCTATGGTTGAGGTAGGCTGAAATCTGAATTTGGTAATCCCTTCAAAGGGTTGTTTGTAAAATGAATCTGAATGATGGTGAATGTACACAATTCACAAGAATCGCAATCAAAATGGTCATCTCCTTCTTCGTCTATCCCACCAATCAGGGATTTTTAACCTCCGGCTCCGATGCTCCGAGAGCTTGGCACTGGGAAGCTTATGCCTTATCTGTCTCCACAACATGCTGACAGCATCTTCCTTCTTTGGCGGGTACTGATATTCGTAATGACAAGAGATATTCTTAAGCTTCCTCCACATCTCTTCCCATCTATCTTTTGAGACTTGACGGAGCTGCCCAACCATGTAACCTGGTTCCAACGCCTCTTCTACGGAGAAGAAGAGTGAAAATTGAGTGTAATCAAGCTCATCCTCAAATGGTAGCTCGATCTTGTCACTCACGATTACAGGAACACAGTGGCTCACAATGGCATCAAAGAGTCGGTTGGAGGAAGGTGTGTCCCCTGCAGGGTTCAAACAAAACTTCGACGAACGCATACCTTGTGATGACTGAAAGAGCAACAGAAACATATATTAAATGAGGAAATACCGATCAAAAATGTGATCCCTGTTCTTTAAAGAAAGTTCTTAATTTAGAGAAACCACATTTCATGCCATTTATAAAGATGCATGTATGTGTGTGGCATTACAAAGCACGCCTATGATTATGTGGCAATCATTTTGTAGTGATAGCGATAAGCTACAGCTCATTCACTTTTCTGCTAACGAAGTGTCAAATTTTTATAGTTGTGATCATCAAATTATGAAACCTGCATAAACTCCTTGCTACAAATAATCAAATTAATAAGGCTTGACAAAAATCCCATTCAATTAGTAAGCAAGTTTAATGCTAAGAAATATTGTAAACATTATACAGTCTTTATTGAGCCAATCTGAAACAGAGAAATAAGTACAGAAACTAGTTTCAGTCCCCGAGTATAGAGTTTTGGGGTGGAAAATGAAAATTTTCGGCCTCATATAAGAAACAAAATCAGCAAAAAACTGGTACAGAATACTGAATGGAAAAGAGATTACCGCTTTTATGCTGTCTCCATTTGCAAAGCTGTTTTCGTAATGAACATCATCAACATTAGCTAATATCTTGGCCAGCTTGGCACGGACAATTCCTTCCTACAACATAACAGGTCACAAATTGGTTCTTGCTTGCAAAATGTAGAAAACTAGACACAGGAGGAGCTGAAATCTCATGATTCTCAGAAATCACCAATCCAACTTACATCTTTTCTGAATGTCCTACCCCTGAAGAAAAGAAGCGTTGTACGAGATTCAAATGGGTTTGAAGAATTGTCATCTGTAAAAGACTCCACCACATGTACATATGGTGCCACAACATCTTTACTCAGGCGTGACATGGTTTTGGGGTAGCGTCCAAAATCTGCAACAATAAGAATGGATGCGTTCACCTGCTCCCTCAAAAATCTGAAAGAATTCGGGTGATGCATTGGAATTACGTGGTCTCTGCCTCCAGACTTCTGCCAGAAGACGGACTTCCTCAAAATCTCCATTAAGTCAACCTTGAACAAGCAAGTATCAAGTCTTAGGAGGAGCCAAATAAAATAAAAAACGATCCATTTAGTCACACATGAAAGATAGTAATCCTACATTCCTACTAGAAGTGAAACTCGCTCAGAAGGGTTTATAACAACCCTACAGTCGATTAAACAGGTAAGAATTATTCATGAATAACTCCTTTTCCCTTGTTTCTCATCTACCATCATCATACAATTTCTGTATTTGAGGAAATACATAACATTAAGCACCAACATTGGTAGCGCATTATTTTACCAATTTCATCAGAAGTCATACTACATTTTCATCCACATGAGAATGAATTCTAATTTCATTAACTTGGTAAAAGATTAATCATGATAACTCTTTTTTTCCTCCTGTCATACAAGGACATCCTAACTAATTCAGTTTTTGTGCATAACTAAAATTGCCAAGTAGATATATAAAGTACCAATTATCGGAAAGGCTCTAATATCAAATTAGATTACATAGAACCAGTTGAATCCACAAGAAGTTACTAAAATTACAGAAAAAACACAGAGTCAGTGAACAAGTAAAGAAGTACCTGTAATTGCTTGTCAACTTCTGTTTCAGGATCTGTCATATTATGGCCATGACTATTAAAACTCAATGATGAAAAAAAGGGTACAAAGAAAACATCAGCAGTATCTGGATCAAATACCCTAACAGCTTCTCTCCCATCATTTAAATTCCCACCATCATACAGAATCGAAGCCATTAACCAATACTCAACACTGTGTTGTTTCTTTAGACCAGAATTATTTGGCCATGATGGTAAATTAGATGAATTGACAATAACACTTTGGTTATCATTTGATGAGAAACTATGACTAACCATTGCAAAATTAAATCTATTTGGTAATTCATACATGTATACCCTAATTGGTGATAAAGAATTGATGTTGTTGTTACAGAGGGAATTTGGAAGTGGGAAGAATGAAGATCTAAAATCAACTGTACCAATGAATAGATAAACAGAGATGAAGAGAAGAAAGAAGAAGACTATACATGTCAGAATTGATTTTCCTTTACCCATCATCGTCATCATCATCATCGATGATAATTTCAATCTTTTTCCTCTAGATTTTGATTTTTATCGACATTTGGTTTTTCTCTTCTCTCTGGGTGTTCATGTGTCGCTTTTAGTGTTTACCACTCTTTTTAACATAACATAAAATATACTGTTTGTCGTGCAAATACCTAAACTGCCCCTACACTTTGACATTAAATCAGTAATGTAATCGCATGCTTCAAAACAAAAAAAATGTAATCGCGTATGGGTAGTGGTGTACTTGAGGAAGTTTTGTAAATAACCTGATTAATGTTTCATTTTCCAGGATAACCAGTGAGGCTATGACAGGTGATGTGATGCATTTTATATACTCCCGAAGAAGGTTTTGATTGGTCAATGATGGTCGATAAGCTTGAGAGGGTGTTCACTTTGGATACCCGAAACATGATAATCAGCAAATATAATTTTGTGTACAATCCTCCAGAAAATGTACAGTATATTTGACATGTTCTAAAAAAGATTGTTGATTGTTTAACGATACCATCCATGATGAAGTACAGTGACACAATGGGGAAACTAGTTGACTTATGGGACGAGGGACATTGTTGAGATAAATAATGGGTTAAGAATAAAAAAAACACACTGGTCCCATGTGCAAACTTGTTCTCCTTGCCATGTGCTGCGACCCTAGCGATTTTTACTTTTCTGTGTAGCATTGAGCAATATTTTGAAGTAACTCCGTCTTTCTTAGCATGAAGTTAGTTTGTTATTAAAGGGATAATTTTCGAAGAAGGAGCATCCACTGTGAAGCTACCTTACGCAATTATAATTTATAAAGGTAGGGCATGACCGTCGGAATTAACTTTTTTTTTTTAATAAATAAATATAAGGAACTTTTTCACTAATGCAAATTTGAGATTACAATGAGTATAAAATTGAAAATAAGAGAATGCAAACTAATTAACATTTTTTTTTAATAAATAAATAAGGAACTTTTTCACTGATGCAAATTTGGGATTACAGTGAGTATAAAATTGAAAATAAGAGAATGCAAACTAACAAGAACATACCGTAAAAGTACAACACCGAGAAATCCGACAAGAAAAACAGAAGCAATACGGAGTATGAATAAGATCCGATTAAATCAGAGGAAGAATGTTTTTTTTGCGAATTAAATTCCTACTATTTAGTTTGTTTTTCGTCTTTAGAAAGATGTGCTCCAAAAATATGAGTGATTTGCTCAAATCTCTTGTCACTAGTGATGAAGCTTCCGTCATCAAAGAAATCACCGATGAAGACTCCGTCGCCGGATAAGTTGATGATGAAGATTTCGTCGTCGGAGACAACAAAAATGAAGATTTCATCATTGGAGAGCATCACTATTGGTCTTAAAACCCAACCCAATAACCAAGAATCGCCGTTAAAGCGAAGATAAACCTCAAAAGAGTAGATAAAGCCACCATAATGGTGTAGATAAGTAGAAAACATAATGACAACTAAGCTAAAACTACTAACTAACCTAGAAAGCGAGAAATAGTGAAAAAAATCTGGTCATATGATTTTGTTGAAGAAGAAGAAGACATGAGAGAGAGGGGAAAGGGTGAGAGATTCAGATTTAATAGTAACCCATGTTTTCACTATCTAGTACAACGCCAACACTCATCATCTAGCGTTTATAACATATGAGATAGATATGGGGATCAATTTATACTAGGGAGGGTTGAATCCTCCGATCTCTTCCACAGATAAACGCAAACCGGGACTTTAGTGTAGGAGATGGTGGTTAGATTAATAGTAGCTCTGATCCAATAGTATAATACATATTTGTATTATGTTGTTGTGGCTTTCTTAAAAACCCATATTTGATGGGGTGGTGTGTAGGGTTGCACATGGTTCGGTTCGGTATGGTTATTGACATAAAAAAAAAAAACGAAACCGAACTACTCGGTTTTCCAGTTTTGAAAACCAATGCAACAATTTAGCTTATTCGGTTTTGTTCGGTTCGATTCTGACTCGATTTGGTAAAAAACCAGTCGGTTATGGTTAACCGACAATACCATTATCATCATGTTTCTAAGAGATGTATTAAAAATGCATTCAATCAACGTTATCTTGCTGCAAATAAAAATACAACTAATCAGAAATGGATTCAGTCAATTTCATGTGTGTGTTCTCCATAGACTGATTTCATGTTGCTGTGTAAATAAAAAATACAACAAATCTAAAATTGATTTAATAAATTGTATGTCTTTGTTCTCCAATGGACACTAATTTCATGATGCAAATAAAAATACATCTAGTTATCTTCCCATTTGCATGATACAAATCTACAATCTAAAATAAAAACCCACAAAGAAAATCAAAAAAGAATTAGACCCATGATCTTAAAAGTCAGTATTAAGAAAAATAATACATCTAGTCTTCTTCCCTCTCCCTGTACTAAAACTCAATCAGAACTAAACAACAAAAACAAGAAGAATCAAACAAAAATTACTGATAAGTAACAAATCTAAACCTTACCTAAATCACATTGAAACCCAAATTCCTTACAAAAAATAACCTAATTTCTCTAGAACGGTTAGGGTTTCAGTTGAGATTCGATTGAAATCAGCTCATAGTAATGATCAATGTTCACATCGAAACCTAATTGAAACCCTGAATACCATCCTACAAAACCCATATTCAATTGTATACCAAAATCCATCATGTGCTTGGGTAAAGAGGTTTTCCTTTGTTCAATTCCTTTTGAAGAATGATTATATTGATTAGTGACATATGAGCTTGAGAAGAACTTGGAATGGTAGTTTGTTGATGTTAGGGATAAAAAAGATACGATTCAGTCTTTAGATCTGGACCATCTGGTAAGAGGGAGAAGAAAAAAAGGAGGACGAGAAGAAGAAAACTAGAAGAATCGAGGAAGAACATAAGAAGTGCTCAATGAAGGGAAGTGAAAAGAAACTAGACTTATTACTTAAAATCAACGACTAACTTTACCTCACATACTAATTAACATAAAGGCTAGGGCTATGATTAGCTTATAAAATCTCTAGATACGAATAGTTATTTAGGAATCGGTTTCTTCGGTTTGGTTTTGGGTGCAAACCGAAACTGAAACCACTACCGTCGGTTTTAGGGAATTGACAACCATTGCTATATTAGGGTAATATGGTTTCGGTTCGGTTCGGTTTAAAATGATCAATTTTGGTTACGGTTCTCGGTTTAGGTTAGGTTTGGTGTGTGTGGGTGGGAAGGTCTCCATGATTAGAAGGATATACAACAAAAAAAAAATAAAGAAAAAATAGATGACACCATGAAATGTTACTGAAAACCCCATATCCAATTATATTTCGTAATAGCTAAATTATCATTAATTAATCAACTACTAATTATATTAGTTTGTTAAGATTAATTAGTTGATTTTGTTAATATTAATTTTAATATTTTGACGTTTTTTTTAATAAGTGTTAGTTGGAGAGAGAGGAGGAAAAAAAAAAAGTATCCCCATCCCACCTGTGTGTGTTCTGAGTATTTATAGCGAAGATTCCCATACCAAGTAAGAGCTATAAATACTCAGCTTCCGGAGAAGGGACACGCAATTACTACTAGAGAATTACAGCAAAGCTTATATTTGTATTCAATACTAAGAGAAAGAACTCAATACTTGTTAATTATTAGGTCTACCATCAAGATCTTATAACCTCACTTATAACCATTAATACAATCACATCTCATTTTCTCGTGGACGTAGGTGAAATCTGAACCACATAATCTCTTGTGTTGTTGGTTAACTTAGTTATACTTTCATTATCTACTTTGATTGTTTATATAACTACTTAGCTAAACCTGTAGTCGTAATTATTACAAATGTATATTCAATCTTAGCATCAACTCAACTAGGTGATAAACGCATTTTTTTAATCTAAATTGTTCCAAAGTTCTGTATTGTTAGGGCTCGATTTTGTATTTATTATGATGTTTTATATGTGTAGGTGTTTTTGGAAAAATAAACTTTTGCATGAAAATTGGCTCGAAAAGTGGTATTTGCACCCCCGGGAAAATTACTAAAGGCACACAAAGAATTTGATAAAGGCACCCAAGAATTTTACTAAGAGCACCCCCAAAATTACTATTTGCACCTCAGGGCAAGTGCTAAAGGAACTCAACATATGGATAGGGGGACTCTAGCTATCCTTATCCCAACTTTTTAGCCTCCGAAAACCAAGGATGGATTAGCTATCCTTATCCCAACTTGGAATAAAATAAAAACAAACATTTTTCAACCGCTTTTTTGGTGATAACCCAACCTGGGTTGGATATCCTAGTTCCCAAACACGACCTTGGGTTTACGGTATTCTTATAAAAACTTGTTCTCCCCATTTCCTAACCTGTCATAGAGCCACAAACTCTACTAATTAAACTTTTTCTAATACTGTTTTGTTATTCGCTCGTCCTAGTTTACCACGATATCCGACATACTTGCACAAGTTGAGTTAAAACTGATCAATCTCAAGGTTAATCTATTGATGGACTGAGTGTCAAACAAACACAAGTTAAGTTAATCCAAGACAGGATAAAATTTTAGACAAACAACATTATAACTGATCAATTTCAAGGTTATATCATAAATGAAATTAAGATGCACTATCTTAAGTTATGTTATCTCATTTCCAAGCGCCCAAACAGAACCTAAGAGTTACGTATGCTCATAGATATTGAGAATTTATAAGACAATCATCAAAGTTCTTGGAGTTTAGTTTTTACCTCCCATAATTGTACCACAGTAACTGGAACCTAACACCTTGTGTTCCTATTTGTTCTACCAATTTTAACACAAAAAATTTACCCGAACACCAAAAATTAAACATCAAAAAAGCTCAGCTGAAGTATGAGAACTTAAACCTAAACCTGAACAAGTAAGAGTTACACATATCAAACCTAACCTAGAGTATGAGAAGGAAAAAAATCAACTGCAATACTACATGTATGATTTCAGGTTCAGGCATCCATTCAATAAACTTGAATCATTAACTCAAAAAATCAGCTGCAGCTTTCTTCTCTTCACTTGCAACATTACTTTCATCCACAAAAGCACCACCACATCTCCATCTATAACTCACACTAACATAGCCATTCTCATCCAATGCTAGCCTGAATTTACATCTCAATCACCATCACATATCCACTCCAACAATTTTGGTCAAAAATCAACCTGCAATTTCATATCCACAACCAACCATATCATCACCGCTAATTTCCAATAAACAATTGACAGAGTGAAAACACGGGGGTAGAACAACCATGCCTAACTTTTCCGTTCGACAACCTGTATAGACTAAGCCTTAATAATATTTCGAGAGTTACAATTTAATGATACTCAATCAGGGAACAAAATTAAATAGTTTTATCTCTTTCTCTACACAATCAGCCGTTAAATAGAAACGAGTCTGTAAACCTGATTATAACGTGAGAGTACTTGGACGATCTCAAAAATCAATATCCAAGTTCAATCATGTCTTATCCAACAAACAAGGAAGGATTCCTATGATATTTCAATTATATAATCAAAATATAATGCGAAAATAAAATAACACAGACACCAGAAATTTTGTTAACGAGGAAACCGCAAATTCAGAAAAACCCTGGGACCTAGTCCAGAATTGAACACCATAATGTATTAAGCTGCTACAGACACTAGCCTATTATGAATAACTTCGGTCTGGAATGTAGTTGAGTCCGAACCCTGTCTCACATTGATTTAGGTACAATCGCGCTCCTTACGCCTCTTGAATTCCAACAGGACTCTGCGCACTTGATTCCCCTAGCTGACGTTAGGGCTGCACATGGTTCGGTTCGGTACGGTTGTTGGCAAAAAAATAACTGAAACCGAAGTACTCGGTTTTCCAATATTGAAAACCGATGAAACCATTTAGCCTCCTCGGTTTCATTCGGTTTTATGCCTCTCGGTTTCGGTTAACTGAATATCCTGCCAGTCTCAAAAAACTGACAGACAATTTTACTAAAGATAAGTTATGAATTAACCTAGTTAAATTGATGGTTTTAATATGTCATATACACAAACAGATGTAGTTAAAACAAAAGCAAAAGAAAAATAGTACAACAACAGATTCTGGAATATCCTCCCAGCTGCACTTGCATCTCCAACTGAACTTGCATTATGTGGAGGTCGAGGTGGCCGCTTATTAGAAGAAACATAATAAGCAGCTAGATGGTCTGCAAGTGAACTTGGGAAGATGGCTTGGGCAGTTGCACTTGTATCTCCAACTGAACTTGCAAGTGAACTTGTGGTAGGTGTTGAATTAAATCTTCACATTATCAAACCGCAAGTCAGCAAACATGATAAACCACACACTCAAGTTAAACAAGCCATCTGCCCAAAAGTAAATAAAATAGAATTAGAAAATAAGCAGTAATGTCTGTTGCCAGTAACAGAACTAGAAGAGGAAGAGTGACTCACTTATCACTAAATCACAATTGAACAACCACTTAAAATTGTGCCACTCATGTCATTGACTAACTGATTAATCAAGCTTTACCAAACAACACATTTAATTACTAAAACTAGTCATAGTTTGAACCCAATTTGGATAACTACTTTATACATATGTATACAGGAAACAAACTTTAGATTTTCAACATACATTACTATAAATTCATACACCAGTGCCATTGATCAAGCAACATACACCATGCAAACTCATCAACAAAGAAACAAAAACATAGAATACAAAACGATTGAAAACAACCAAATGTAACACATTAGAGATATCTCACCTTGATGGTATCAGTGATTAAGCATGACTCCATCCAACCTCGGAAGATAGAAAACTATTGAGATTAACACCCAAAACACATCAAACAATTCACCACTTAACTTTTAAAAAACTTTCATTTCTTCCCATTAATTTCCACCTACAAATCGAATCAAACAACTTTACTAAAAATACAGAGAGATTCAAAGAAATTTGCTTACCAATTAGAAAAAATAAACAAAACCCATACTGTAAAATAGAGTTTTAAGCCCAAACCTGTTCATCTTTCTCTTATTTCTTCGCACTTATGAGTGATTTCAACCATTAACATCTGATTTCACCATCGCATCCGGTTCTGCTGCTAAAATTGTTTATTCCTTCATACACACCTTCTAAACAAAACCCAAAAAAAATACAAAATCAAAAACAGATAACCTTTAATCCACTTCATAAACTCATTAACAAACCCATAAAAAGATTAAGACTTGCTACAATTACAGTAATCAAAAAATCTATTTGAGAAAAATAAAACCTTAAAGAATTTTTGTTGGCTAGGTCAGGAGGAGGAGGAGATGATTTATTTAGAGATCCTTTCGAGATCGACCTTGGTACTGTCTTTTTTCTTTCCTCCATTGTTTCAACTTAATAAAGATCAGATGAGCTCAGAGAGATAGATGTGAAGTGAGGCGCAAATGAGAAGAGAAAGATATGAGACTGAAAGTAGAATTGTTTAGGGTAACTTGTATTAGGGATCTACGGCTATTATATGTTTCAATCCTACGACCAATAATGGTCGGTTAACCGAAGACACATCGGTTCGGTTTTAAGAAGAAACCGTAACTGAAACTGGGTGTGTCGGTTCCATGAAACTGACAACCTAAACCTAAACCGTGGGATTCGGTTTCATTTCGGTTCGGTTAATAATGCATCGGTTTCGGTTCGGTCCTTTAAAGCCTAAAAGTTGCTTCAACCTAAAGAAGAAGACTTATAAACCAATTTTGTCTCCCGCAGATAAGTCTATTCTGATTTTCGTTTAGATCAAAGATCAAGGTGAAATAGGAAATCGATTGCAATAAGTATAAAGCTTAGCAAACCTTAAAATCCGATAATTATGACCCCCAAAGAGTATCCTAGATTATTATTCACCTCACAATAACTCAACTAATATATAGAAGAAGTTACTGTGGAATCACAAAGTCTGAGAAGAAGAACTTTGTGATTTCTTTATATCTTACCTATCGAAGATAAACTCGAGATAACTCGGAAACGAGATAAACTCAAAACGATAGAAGTGTAAGATCAGGATGCGGGAACTATCAAAGATAAAATAGTCGGACTTGCTTCACAAATCCCAAGCGAAGTCTTTAAGTCGTAAACCTAATTATGTTTCACAAAAAAATCTGGAAACCTAGGGTAAGAGAGAATCGACTTTAGTTTACAACTAGGACACACGAAAGTGTCGGGATTAGTTTTCCCAGATGCAAGAGCTTCTCTTTATATATACTTTCAATATCATAGGTTTCTTACGATTTAAGCTGAGATAGCTTTGTAATCAAGCAAAAAACATTCACCATTAGATGAAATTCTGACTTTGATTCAAGCTAAGATAGCTTAAAAAATAAGCAATTGTATCCACCGTTAGATAGTTTAGCTTGACTTTCACACAAATGAAATATACAATCTTAGATAAGGATGAACCGTACCTAAACGTGTACAATGAGTAGGCTCAATAACGATTAACCAAAGTTAGACATATGAACATAATAAGCTTTTCGTCATTTACGAAACATTAGATTTAACTTGATAATCAACCACAACTTAATCGGCGATCAAATATATATCTAACATGTATTTTGGAGAGTTATTCAAATGCTCGATATCTCATAAAAATATTTTTGAAGGCATCTAAATATATTCGACTAGGTAAGTATGCATATTGGGTATGTTTACTACTTCTAGTTCGTGAGTTGTAATGCTAATGTATGAATACTAGGTATGTGTACCCTCATGGCAATTACAATTCAGGGTTCTAAGTGAATAGATGGTTCAGTCTTCACATACCTTTTGTCGCCGAAGTTCTCCGGAGTTCTTCAGTTAATCTCCAATCCAAAGTCTTCAGTTGATCTTCTTCTTCAAATGGTGAACGCGGTGAAGTCCGATGCTCAACTACACACTTCTATCATAAACCGAGACATGACTACGTAGTAGAGTTTTGATCAACTAAATTTGACAACAAGCTTGAGATAGAAACACTTGCGAGTTCGACCGAGCAATGCTCTAACACAGAGATACAACAAACTACATAGAATTAGAAGTAAAGTACATAAAATTGAGCAATTTAGTCAAAGTATATAAAATTCGTAACAAATATATGGGTAATAGAGATTATGATTCGCTGATTTCGAATTTGAAAACCGATTTTTAGTCGAGATTTAAAATAAAGAGATCGGTTGATTTTTAGTATGGAAACCTAGAAAAAAGTTTGTAATATTTTTTCAAGATTTTCATCTTAAAAAGCAAGATAAAGATTAGGCTATAACATATTTGAACTCTGATCATGAGTTCATAGAGAAAATTCAGTTGAAATTATAACTTCAACGATTTCTAAAAAAAATTCAAAATCGATAAAATATAAGTTCGACTAAATTAAAAAATGATGATAAATGAAACTTACCTGCAGGTCGATTTGATTCTGTAGATGAACATTCAGATGCAGTTGATCTTCTTTTTTTAATAATCACATCAAACAAATTTTCTTTATCTTATTTATGATCTCTCTCGATCAGATGCAATTGATATTCGTAACAATTGAAATTACAACATAATAGAAGGAGAAAATGAAAAACGATAAAACAAATCCCTAAAACTTATTCTCTATTGTTGCAGTAGAAGATCTAAAAGGAGAAAAATGAATCTCAGAATGATAAACCTTAGAAATTCTTTTCTCTATAATGGATAAAGAGAGAAAGACGAGAGAAAAATGAAAGTATCTTATGGTTTTCTTCTTGTATATATAGAAAAGGATAATATTGACATTACAAAAATATCATTTTATTGAAAATCCCCTAAAACAAAAATTGGTCCTAGGGATAATAAAATTGGAAAATATGGAGTTTGCCCGGTTGGGAGAGAAGGATCCATTTTATGGAACCATGTTTTAGAGCATACTGAAATTTTTTGAGGCATATCAAGTAATGACAAAATAGGGTGATTAGATAGTAAATATGAAAGGCCCTTATCCAGAATTTATTTATAATGGCATATCTGCCATTTCAATATTAGTGTTAATAATAATGATTAATTGTTAATAATTTTGATTAGTGATTAATATTAATGATTAGTGATTATGATAACTAAGTTATAAAACTTTGTGTTGATAAATTTGGAGGAAGAGAAAAGAAGGTTAGTTTTTTTTTTTTTTTGAGAAGGAGAAGGGGAAGAAGAGAAAGTGAGAGAAAAACTTGTATTTTGATTCAAGTAATGGATGAGGAGGGACAACCTTCATCTTGAAAAGCTCACAAAATACTCATCAAGTACAACATGGATCCAAAAATGGCTGATATCTTAGATTATGAGAATGATTTTTCCCAAACTCAAAGTCAAACTCATAATGATGATTTTTATGAGCCAAATCCAGAAGATGAATACATCGATGAGAAACCCAATGCTAACAATACACAAGTGTACTTATAGATTATGTTTAATTTCATTTATGTAGGTTGAAATCATCAAAAAATTGATTTTTTTTCACCCAAGTTCGGCGAATCAAAGATAGGTTCGTCTTGAAATTATAAGCCGAACCTGACTGGTATGCTACATAAGATGAACAGTTCGACTTACTCAAAATATAATAGTTGTTTCCCGAACATATATTTTGCAACTTCTGGCCAACTTACTAGTTAAATATTCGGCTAATAAGAAATTTTCATTATAAGCCAAACCTTCTTCTGAGAGTTTTGAAAAAAAAAACTGAAGTAAGGTTCGGTTTTTACTCTAAATATCGTATCAGCCGAACCATATATTTTCCAAGTTCGGCTCATATTCAAAAAATTGTATCAGCCGAACATGTTACCGATTTTCCATAAAACACTTAAGTTCATACACATTTAGGGGTTAGGCTTTTTATTTCATATGTTTTCTATTGTGTAGCCTTTCTTAGGATGAATCAACCTAAAAGAAGCGGAAATGACTAAAAGTGTTAAGAAAGTGAAGTCTACTGATAGAGAATGCCAAGGTCCAAATTCAACTCATTAAAATCAAGGAGATATTATCTTCATCTTCAAGATAATGAAAATACGAAGACAACGCAAAAAGAATAAGGTCATTCCGACATCGGACGAAAAAGTAATGGTCAAAACAAGATCAAAAGACTTGAGTCTGCAGAGAGAAGTTCGGCTGATAACTCATCAGCACGAGCATACAATCAAGATTTTCGAAGTGTTTACAGAGAGATGTTCGGCTTGAAAGTGATCTAACCGAGTCAGTCGAACTCGACTTAACCACAGTGGAAAAGTCAAAAGGTATTAGAAAAGGAAATACAGTTCGAGAGCTTTAGGGATCTTTCAATCTCCATCTACACCACATTCTATCATTTTTTATATTATCTTCCCCACTTCATAAAGAAAGTTGGCCACCAGGGTAAATTTTTCTTATCGACATCCAAAGTTCAATTTTGAGAAGAAAATCAAGGGGAAAAGTTGGCAAGGTATTAGCCGAACCTGACATTGTTTTGGGACATATTTGGACGCGAAATTGACTTATATCTCAAGGAAATACGGTCCCAGAAGGATTATAAAGCCTAACTTTGAGAGCTTTATATAAGAAGACATCCAAATCCCTAAAAAGAGATCTTTCAATCTCCATCTACACCACATTCTATCATTTTATATTATCTTCCCCATCATAAAGAAGACATCCAAAGCCTAAAACGACACACGTCAATTTTGAGAAGAAAAATCAAGTTAGAGGTTCGACATATAAACCAAATAACGAACTAGCTGAACCATTTTAAATTACAAGTGCGGCTTATAAACAAACTATCGAATCAGCTGAATCAGACTTATTTATAGAACCTGGAGAAATAGTATGAGGTTCGGCTAATAATTCAACTTTCGAATCAGCCGAACTTCACAACTTCAATGATTTATATATAAATAATTGAAAGTTTGGCTACCTTTTAGAAATGAATCATCAGCCAAATTTTTCATAAGCACTTTCAGAACGAAGAACAATGAACATTGTGGATGATAATTCGTCTCACTAGTGAGCCGAACTTCATTCTCTAACCACAAAAATCTCTAGTTTTTTACGAATTCATACTATTCTATCAATTAAAAACAGTAAATAAGAAATGGTTTGTAGAAAATATATTTTTATCCTCATTTCAGGAGTTGGTTCTTCATTCGGTTCAATTTTTGCTTCCAATCCTTCAACTTCTTTTTGTTCTTCAATTGGCAGATTAGAAGAATATTTAGAATGACTACCTATTGCATGTTTTTTTGTGCAAGTCATTTTTGTAGTTATGTTTGATCGACGATTAAAATTTCACGAATCGAAGATCAAATTTTTACGAATCGAAGATCAAATTTTTACGAATCGAAGATCAAATTTTCACGATCAAATTTTCTGTCGATGATTTCGCGAGTGGGGATCAGGTAGAGATGAAGAGAAGTTGTTTAAGTTTAAAAACTAATTTGATTTTTAAATTAAGGATAAGGGCAATTTAGTAATATAAACCGTTTAAGGGTACATAAGTCATTGCATACCCATTAAACACCCCTTATAAACACACATTAGTTGGGAAAATAAATCTGTATGCCCTAAAACAGGGTTCATTTTACGGGGCTTTTGTGCGTAGAACCCATATAGTATGGGCCGGGTCTACAATAGTTTTCACATCAAATAGACAAATACTGTCAAAATTCTTGACTTCTCTCAAAATCATTTTCCCCCGACTAAATCAGATTTCCTCCCCTCTCAGATTCTTCAATAGGGTTCACGTAATTCTCCATTTTCCTTGTAAGATCTCATCTTCTTTTATTCAAATTATTATTGATTTCAGTTTAAGGGCTGATTCTGTTTCAAAAAGTGTTCTCTCTAGGGTTTTCAAAAAAAAATTTCTTATGAAATTGTTGATTTATTGATTTTTCAGATGGATTGGCAAGGACAAAAACTCTCAGAGCAACTGATGCAGATAATGCTCGTTGCTTCTGCTCTTATTGCTTTCGCTGTTGGTTATGTGATTGGTTCTTTTAGGTTGATGCTGTTGATTTACCTTGGAGGTGTTGTTCTTACTACTTTGATTACTGTTCCTAATTGGCCTTTCTTTAATCGTCATCCACTTAAATGGTTGGATTCGGACGAAGCTGAACGTAACTCTACACCACCGGAGACTGTTGTTCAGAAGAAAAAGACTTCGAAAGCTCATCAGAAGTAGGTTTTGTAAGGATTTGCTTGATTTGGATTTTAGAGTTTTGGAAGAAACGTATGTTAAATTGTTGGAATTCTGTTTCGTGTAGTTGTTGCTTATACTTTGGTCATATCAAGAAAACTTAGATAATTTGAATGACATCAAGAAAATTAAGGAAAATTTATCTTTACTAATTGATTCTTGTTTCACCCATTGCTTTAGCTTTTCTTGAATGTATTTGTCTTGCTTCCTTTGTTTTTGATTATCACTTTTGCTCGTTGAAAGTGCTCCAGCTTGTAATGATCTTTGGTAGGGTTCACAACTGCTTGTTGTGTCTTTTCGATTGGTTGGTAGTTGTCAAACATACATTGTTAGGAGATAGTAAGGCTTTTTACTGTGTAGTGAATTGGATTGGGTTCTGTTTAGAGATTTTGAGCAAATCATCTACTTGGAGAATCCTGATAGGGAAAGGTTTTCACATGTTATGTTAGTTCTTTGTTAAGAAGCTTCTAATATGCTATTAGTGGAAATGTTGATAGTTTGCAAGATCATATGTTGATACGCTTGGTTTAGGTGTTTATGAGACATCTACAAATGATATTATAGTGCTCAACGAATGAACTTCTTTGTTACTGCATCTCTGTTGTCTGGTAGTGTCTATGATCGTACAGAAGTTCAGAATTATTCAATTATCACATAGGTTTAGCATTTCCGATTGATTAGCAAGGGCCAAAAACTCCCAGAAGAGCTAAAGTAGATTATTACTATGTATGTTGCTTTCACTTCGGCCGCTATCCTTTCCTTTCATCACCATTCACCTAGAAGTTTGGATTCAATCAAACCAGAACGTAACCCTAAGCATTGCAGCCTTTGAAATCTCCCCAAAAGAAGGTTTTGTTACAAACCTTGGGTTTGCCTAATTTGGGTTAACATTGTTTTTGAGATTATGTATTGTATATTTGTATGTTATTTTGGTAAAAAAGTTCATATCTCCACTGTGTATGTTTTTTCCGGCCTTATCACTGTTTCATCTTGTTCTTTGCTTTAGTTGGTTTTTGTGTGTATGTTCTGTTAATTTTAAAGGGTATAATTTTTTGTGGGAAATTGTTGATATAGCCATTCCATCAATGATCATGGGAGAAGCAGTGAATATAATAATTCCATAAATTTCCAATCGGGCAAACTTGTCCTCTTTCTTTGATTTGAAATACAACGTTTTTTTCCCAGGAAGATATGGGTATCTTTGTCCTAAACATTACATACATTCACAAATGAAAATAAGACTGGTGACCAGGTCCTAACATCTATCCTCATCAAAACCATTTTGTTTTTCATTGAAGCTTTTATGTTCTCCAACAGATCATGCTGCACATGTAAACAAAACAAAACAAAACAGGCCAGTTACCTTAGCTTTTGATTTCTATTTAACATCACAAACGTTTGGTTTAATAGGATCTTGTGGTTTTCTGTTACATCAGATTAGTGGGTACAGAATGGAACTTGGTGTTAGCTTATGGGGAGAAATGAAAACGAACCTAAGCAACTGGTCGTAAGCTTACTTGTCTTAATTTGACTAACAATTCTGATCCTGTCAGAAACGTGCCTGAAGCACTATGCTCATGACAAGACTTGCATCAGCTAAGCAATTACACCCTACCAATCTCGCAACTGAATTTTCACTGAACATTAAACGGGACAGTATCTGCCATGGTTGGTCTTCTACGGTACTGATACAACACCACACCATGGAGAATCAAGTGGAGGTGATATAAAGAAAATGATATTGATCAACTCCTCCAAGGCCCTCACCAATCATCATGACTTGCATTTATCAGGAGCACTCCATGGAGAAGTTTTAGAAGATCCTTTCAGTATTTTATCTTCAGGTGATAGTGCCGTAAAATTCTTCCAGTTGTCGAGAACAAGTCGGAGGTCTTGAAGCTTATTCTCAATACCAACGCAACAGTTTGCATGCATTGTACTAACTTTGTTCATATCTTTGCTTGGTTCACAAAACCCGCCGAAGTATGCTGTATCTAGATACTTTATCCTTAAACCCATAGCATTAACCGCTGGATCATGTTTAATGATTTCAAATACTGTTTGATCGTGAGAATTGGGATATAAAACCCTTGCCATGTACCAGTATTTGTAAAACTCTAGTGTTATAGCATTCGCTTTTACGTAGTTGAATCCTCCATTTGCCCTGTTGTTGTGGTCATTGACATCTCCAGTGTAGTGATCACAAGCAATAACCAGCTGATCAGCAGCATTCAAGTGTGGAAACGGATCCCTGAACCACATAATATCAGCATCCTGCAATGCAAAGTTTGGGGAATTACACTTGAACATCATTGTATTAGCCTGATTATCTAAAGCAAAAATGGATAGAACCTTACTGTGAATACAAAGTTGTACCCTAGCTCAAGGACTTTCCCCAGGAACTCGATTCTCCTCCACATTAGTTTAAGGTAGTCTGGTGTCATGAACCGTTTTTCAGCAGTAAAATTTACACCCGCAGTACTTAGAAAGTAGCAATGAGGATGTATGGATATACAACGACTATGCGCCTTTTCATCCATAGCCACAATCACCAAGTGGTTCAACAGTTTTTTGGTATCTTTGCCTATCCGAAAACTTTCAAGGAATAGATCAATCACCGATCCCGACCCTGCCCATGCATCATTCAGGGTTGTAAGTATTACAGTCCTGTCCGGCATGGACGCATTCCTCAACACTTTAACAAGCTCCATTTGATCTGCATTCTGTTAATATTGCTACTAATAATATAAGTTTGTTCTTTTTCTCTCTTAAAGGTGAGGGAATTTTACAAAAGATCATGCAACTCTAAAGCAATGATCATGTGGGCGCGTCATCTTTTTAGGCAGATGGGCTGATAAGTGAAAGGGAACAAGATTCTTTTCTTACACCTCTAGGAATCTTAGCAATTAATTACACAAAATCTTTGAAATAACGGTAGTAAAGTCGAAAATGATTTATTGGATTGCCAAACCAACGAATGAAATGGGTGCATTGAGTGCACAAAATTTGGTATCCAAAACTTTGCATAAGCCTAAACTATCTCTAGAATAAGGTCTAGAATTTTAGTGTAAGATATCATCAATAATCTAACAATGAAGACCAACTCTCAACAATGTGGTAACTCTTAACTAGAAATCTCAGCCAAAAAAAAAAACTCTTAACTAGAAATTTTCCTGATCAGTCAATCAATTTCAAAATTCACAACCAAAACTTCCTTACGGTTACGAATAATAAAAATAGAGAGGCTTACAGTCATAGGGTGTGATTTCTTCCTTATCGACATATTCAGACGGCCTTCGAAAGGACTAGTTGAAAAATAGAAGAGTAAGCAGCCAAACATCATCAAAGCAAAGACGACCAAAGAGGCCTTAGGCTTGAAACTCGCCATCGTAGCAAATATCTTTCAGGATAGTATGTTTCTACTGCCAAAGAAAGCAAAACTTTTGGCTTTAGTATCCTTTGCGACAACTCTCAGGATATGGGATTTCTAAGTAGGAAGAAAAGGAAACAAAGATTATTCGTAAACAAACTAGTATTGACCGAACTTGATATCCATGTTTTAAAAATGTTGTGAATTAGGTTTTGTATTGCAGTGTGATGTTTTTAAGTGAATCAATAATGATAGGAAAATCATTCTTTAGAAACTTCGCATGCAAACAATTAAAAATACTTGTCTTCTTTTCTGTGTCCATTATGTTGGATATTTTCAAAATTTATGCATTTTGTTTGCGGCTCCACAACGGATCTAGGATGGCCGATTCCACTCGGGTATGTAGGCAATCACTTGAGTGATGAAGCCACTCTAATTTTATAAGTTTTTTATTTTGATTTTGGTTTTTGAAATTAGGGGAGAATGCTGGATATTTTTGAAATGAATGTATTTTGTTTGTTGCTTCGTAGAAATTTTTCGGGTTTTAGTTTGAAAACCTAACTCAAATTTCATTGAAATTTAAATGGACACATCTCTTCCCAATAGCCACCATTGCCGCCTCTTGAAAGCGTCTTTTGGAGATGACAATACATCTCCAATGGACATGAATCATCCTATAAAAAGTGGTGATTGGTTACCTTGAGAACACATCAAAAACTTATTGTTTAATTATTCTCTTCTAGTAGCATCATCATAAACCTTAAACAATATGTTCTTGGCCGGGTCAAGGAAGTACAAACAAACCTTGGGTTCAATTACGGTTTTAGGGCTTAATTGAATCTTGAAGGCATAATTCATTAACTTGTTGTATTCGCCAATTTATTTGGGAAAATTCGAATTATTGTCTAAAAGAATCGAAAGATCCTTGAAGTCAGGGGTACACCATTCCTTGTTTATTTTTCATCCTCTAGTTTTAACCCAATTTTCCAAAAGTTTTAGAAGTCTCGACAATGAAGAGTGAAACTTCAATGGTTAGTGCTCAATCTTTGCAAGTGATGAACGATACTCTGAATCGCTTGGAACGTTTTGATGGTGAGAATTTTACTCGTTGTCAAAAGGCTGTAAATTTTAAACTGATCACCATCAAGTTATGGAACATCCTTGAAGATGATTTGGAGGAAATTCCTGTTGCATCGGAGAAAGACACTGATGAACTGAAGGTCAAATGGAAGAAGCGTCAGAAAGTTGATTTCATGTGTCGTGGTTATATTTTGAATACCCTGGCGATCAGTATTTATAATGCCCATCAAAATATTACGGCTGCAAAGGAATTATTGACTATGCTTGATAACAAATACAAGACTTCTGAAGCAGGCAATAAGATATTCCTGATTTGTAACTCCATGGACTTTAAAATGGTTGACATTAAGTAAAATATCTCCCAGTCAGTGAATTTTTACTCATTGTTAATCATCTTAAGGATGCTGGTCTTGATCTTGTATCTGTCTATGTTGTATTGGGTGTAGATGGCAAACATAATTGTTTGTACCATATAATTTGGTATATGGGCCCAAGTTCCTCATCCCACTAATTCTACCCAAGATAAGCATTGGGCTATTGGGTAAAAAAATATGGAAGGATAATTATAGCCATGTCAGCAATTAACTTTCTACACCAGAATACTAGGTATAACGTGGAAGTTACTGATCCTCAGAAAAAGGAGGAATCAGTTATTAAGAAGACCAGGTATAACCTAGAAGTTACTGATCCCCATAAAAATGAGGAATCAGTTAAAGATCAGGTATATGCATTCAAACCCTGGAAGTTACTGATCCCCAGAAAAAGGAGGAATCAGTTAAAGACCAAATATACATTCAAACCCTAGAAGTTATAAATCCCTAGAAAAGGGGTGAAACATAACAAGATCAGGTATAACCTGGAGGTTGTGGATCCTAAAAATGGAAATTGGTTTTGACCAGGATGAACCTGTAAAGCATTTGGTTTAGATACATAGTCAAAATGTATCAAGATGTAAACTGGACCTGATACAATTCCTCCATAACCTATAAATAAACCTCTTACTCATTGAGGCATCCGAGTGTCTTTGCAGGTACCCCCCTTCTTCATTCATCAACAATTCTTGAAGAGCCAAAGCTTTAGGAGAACTGATTCATCAAGCAGCTGGAAAATTCTCATACATCAGGAACGCATCACGAAAAAAACTACCGAATCATCCAACGATACATATTCTATCAGCATAATTCATTCATAAGGTACAAATCTTAATTCACCTAACGGTTAAGATTATGTCTTTCAATACAAATCTTGAGGATTGTTGTGGAAACTTTTTTGCTACAACATCTTTTGGCGCCCACCGTGAGGCAGAGAAGGAACCATAAAAAACAAATCAAGAATCCATAGCTACATCACAAGCAAGTCGGAGTGATGGAACATTCATGCAGATGCAAGAGTACGAAGAATTCGGAACAATGTTGATCAGCCACTCCGAGAAGAAGTTGAAACATTACCAACAACGACGATGTCAGGATGTCCTTCTACAAGAACTTATACCCACGGGATAAGTAATAGAAATCGCGGGGTACGTATTGCAACCCCTATTTTAAGTGAAGGTGCTAATATGAACGAAATAGATTTAGATCAGCATCAAAAGAACATGTTAAAATCATGTCCAAACTCCCTTAACAATAGAGGCTTTCATTTAGCCTCGCGTATTGTGCAAGTAGAGAGGACCAGAGTAACACCCGAATATTTGGTCCCGCTCGAAATATTGCAACAGTTAAAGAAGGAAAATACCCAAACACACGTGTGAGGATGACGGTTGTCAACAATGAAACGCCTAGCGACATGAACATCAACTATCGTCGTCAGTTGCAATACAATCAACATATTCATGCTCTCTTAACCTAGCATCGCAAATATTCATCACTCAAGTTGTATACTCGTACGAAATCAGCAAAAAGCATCATCAACATATCACTAAGCCAATTTTCGCGTTACTTGGTCGCCCCGTAACCGAGCTTTCCTAGACGCGCCCTTGGCCAATCAATCAAACTCAAAACTTCCCCAACGATGCAACTCATGGACCCAACATTCCTCGTTTATCCAACTAGTGATCGAACCAACGATCTGTTCTTTTGGATCGTTCCAAGTTCAAACTTGCACGAGTTTAAAACAGTTTGACTTACACATCATTGTAAATTTTACTCACAATAGTCGAACAACTGGGGGCGTCTGGGGAAGCATTGTACCTGGTAGATAAGCTAGCATGAGGGAAGTTATATTAAGCAAGCAGCAGAAAAATGAAGCCCAAATCTTGGAACTCCAGTAACTTTGATCAATAGTTGACAATTGACTTCGGGATGCATATTTCCGATATTGGACCCATTCACGCCTCATAAGTAAGCTTAAACGATTGCTCAATTTGCTTACATTATTCGCATTTCCTAGTCATACAACAAATGCACAATTCACAAACAAATACATGATTCATTAACAAATGCATGATCCACACACTTTGGTACTAGCAAGAGTCGTTTATCAATAACACTCGCATAGCTAATATCAGACACAAATTTCGGGCATACTAGCCAGGGAAGACTTCATTGGGATTGTGAAGCCAGACCCAACTATTTTCTCTGTAGTTGCGTGTTCTGATCTTGTTGTTTTATATTGTGATTGAGTACTATCTTATTTAAGATTTGCTCAAGATTTATTCTCCGATAGGCAAGATTGAAAAGTAGTCACAAACATCTTCGTGTCATCGTTTGTGATTCCACAATATCTTGTTTCGTTAATATAAGTATGGTTTATGAATTGATTTCTGTTCACCTTGATTTATCAAAAGATGAAACAAAACTGGTAGGTATATCCGTGGGAGACAGACTTATCTATTCAATAGACTTTTCTATGTGATACCGATTTGTTTATCAAGTCTTCGACTTTGGGTCGTAGCAACTCTTAGTTGTGGGTGAGATCATCTAAGAGAATCAAGTGCTCAGAATCCGACGTGGTTCTAGAAGCGTAAGGAACGCAACTGTACCTTGATTAGTGTGACATTGGTAAGGGCTCAACTACATTCCAGTCCGAAGTTAACTTGGAGTAGGCTAGTGTCTGTAGCGGCTTAGTACAATGTGGTGTTCCATCTGGACTAGGTCCCGGGGTTTTTCTGCATTTGCAGTTTCCTCGTTAACAAAAGTTCTAGTGTATGTGTTATTTCTTTTCCGCATTATATTTTTATATAATTGAAATATCACAGTTTGTGCGTAATTCAATCAATTAGATAATTCAACCTTTGGTTGTTGATATAAATTGATTGACACTTGAACGTTGGTCTTTGGTACCATTCAAGTTGTTTCACATAATAATCAGGCTCGCGGATTTCTATCTGTTTGATTTGCTGATTACATTGTGAAACAGAGATGCAACTCTTGGATATATTTCCATTGATTGAATCTGACTGTCTAGTTGATTCTCTTGGAATTATATTGGAGTTTGTCCATATATATTGCTAAACGAAATATTGGGTGTGGTTGTTAGACCCCCGATTTTTCAATAACATCTTCCCGAGAACTGACGGCTGAAGAGTGATACAGCTGAGACATGGAATAAGACTCAAGGTCGGACGTTAAAGACTTGAACCAGATGTCCAAGAATCAAGTCGTAGGCAACCAAACAAGACATAGACACGGAGTTAGGCGCAAAAGACCCGAGTCCAAGTGCGAAGCTAAGAAGGTCTCGATGTTGTCAGCTGAGGCGAGACCTAGAAACTTGTAGTCATAACGAAGAGATATCCTAGGTCGGTACAAGCACAAGGCGGGAAACTATTAGGTCCAAGCTGTCACGTGCTTAGTTATTTACATGTTATTCTTATGTTCATATCATGTATAAATAGCTAGAAAGGCTGATGATGTAAACAAGCTGTCCATTTTCCCTGTTGTTGTGGTCCGTTCTGATAATAGAAAATATATCTGACAGTTCTCTCTCATTTCTCTCTCTAATTCTTCTAACCTCCATTAACCTCAACCGAGTTAAAAGATAATTAGAAAACTCTAACTTCACATCACAGGAGACCTGATCGTAGATCAATGAACATAGTGATAATCAAGATTGTATTCCAATATTAAGGACTACGATCAGACATCGTGAAGGTATATACGACGGTAATAAAGATGTATCTCATTCTAGCCGATTAGTTTTTTAGAACTTCATGATTTTACACATGATATAGATCACAAATCGAATTCTAATGCATGATTTAGTCTAATCACATGAAAAATTGCATGAAAAAACTTCATATGCTCAAATATTGATGATTCGTGTGTTTATTAGTTCATAGAGTGATGATTCTGAGTAAGATCGAACTTCCAACTGATGATTTTGAAGAATTTAATCTCAAAAACGTAATCGCCATGATACGATCTATCGATCAGTGGAAAAAAAATAGCAAAGAAGAAATTTCCAATTCTAGATCTAGAATCTTCTATATTCCTAGTGTTTTCTTGATTGAACCTTACTTTTTTCATGATCTTTAAGACAGAAATCTCAGATCTAGATAATAAAGATGTTTTGATGAAATTGAAATGCATATTTGAATGCACAAGGTTAAATTTGACTGTAACATGATATTGTGTATGATTTACACTAATCCAGGTTCCTCATATAGAATCACATGTTTACAAATCATTTAAGTTATAGAATTCAATTATTGATTAGGTTTTCACCAACAAATCTTTCATTATAAACTCTTCTGAATAGGATAAGCACGATACGCATGATAACTGTTAATTTCAATCAATATAAATGCTAAGTTCGTTTAATTCTTGAAATTCTTCTATTTAAGAAGGAAATATTCTACTAGCTAATCACAATTTTAGTAGTTAATCTGTGCTAATGATTCTACTGCGTAACAATTATGCAATGCTTAATCAATGATTATCAAGTCATGAAACAAATCGACTGAAAATTTGTGCCTATAAAATGAAATGCAGTGATCTTTCAACAGTCGTCAATGATTTCATCTTGACTAAAAATGCTCAATTTACAGATTCTCATCTTAATCTTTCTGTGGACATGAAGCTACATAATGGACATGAAGCTACATATCCTCATTGTTGTGACAAACACCGATTATACCAACGGTAGATCATCTAAGTGTAAGCACACCAGAAGTGCCAACTATGAGCTTAACACCCTCAAGCACACCAATACCAGCTGGGAACACAAAAACAACTACATAAGCAATAAAAGTTGTATCACCAACAATCACAACTTCAACAGTGGTTGCAAGTGGTCGATCGCAAGTTATTCTAGTTGGTCCAGCTGTAACACCTGAACTACACATGATGCCACCAAGTCCACTAACTCTTAATACAACTCATGTGGTACAAATCTCAGGTACATGAGACCTGCTAAGATCAATCAACACCCTAGCTGAGAAAGTCAATCAACTGACTCCTCCACCATCTCAGCATGCTACCAGACTAGTTGTACAACAACATGGTACATAGCTGGAACAATCACACTTACACATAAATATATCACCTTTAACAGCTCAGTCATTCATGCTGAACCAATTGCAAAGTCAACAACAAAAGGATATGAGAAAAGAAATCAAAACTTACAGCTCGTTAGCTAATCAATTGTAAAAACTCGGAGATACATAATTTCTAAATCTTCACCATATGTCATTGTTGAATTGGTATATGAGTCTATAGATTCAAAGATTGACAAGATGAAGAAAGATTAAGTGGAGAGGATAAAATTAATGGTTAGCAAATCAAAGACGACCCTACATATATGTTCAAGGAAAGTCCATTATCAAAGGAGATCCGTGATTGTCGATTTTCAGAAAAGTTTCATTTGCCAACTAACAGAAGTTTTAAGGGAGATTCAGACCCGAATGAACACATATTTCACTTCGAGAAAATGATGGCTATATACCTGGATAACACTTGGATAATGGCAAGATTTTTTCCAATTATTTTACAATAGGACGCTTTAACATGGTTCAGATGCCTCCTATCAAACTGAATTAGAACATTCGAGGAGTTGCAATCATTGTTTATTCAGAACTACTCCTGCAACATTAAACAAGGAGATGTTCTAGATGATATTTCCAAGATCAGCTAAGGAAGTGACGAAAGTTTCACTTTTTTCCTAAGGCAGTTTAAGGTAGCAGCTGCCCCAGTTGATAAAGCGCATGGGACAGTTCTTTGCAGATTATTCAGGAATGCCCTTGTTCAGGGGGAAATTCGAGATTCGTTCACATATTATATTCTCGAGTCCTTGGACGAAGTCTATACCAGAGTTGAGAAGTTTGTCATGAGGGAATAAGACCACCTGAATTTTCCTAACTCGGATCATAAAGTATACTCAGCTGGGCAGAATGAGGAGAAAATAAAGTTTTTTCACCTAAATTGTCAAATCAGCAGTCAAAGAGGAAAAAACTTCAGAGAAGAGTCTGAGCTAAAATGGAAATAAAAGTTAAAAGACTTCCTAAAGATGAATTCCACACCATTTTTTTGCCACATAGGAAGCTGAGGACAGATGGAAAAGGAAAGTCTTATTGCCCCTATAATGAAACAAACAGACATCTTACCAACAACTGTAAGAATTTGATAAGGTTCATAGAAAGTATGGCACGAGAAATACGTATAACAAAGTTTTGTTGATGGGTGAAACCGATTTGCTGGTTTTTGAGGAAAAGTGGAGGGCTGTGCAACGAGAGGATCCTCAATTGAGCAAATTTCCTAAACCTTTAACAGATGGGGCGTCTTTGTAATATCTCTACTCACGCTTGTGGGAGAGTTTCGTCATCGACGGTCGACACAGAAGGAAAAACATATTTCTTAACCCCCAACAAGTTGTAGGTTAAGAGGGGGAGATGTTTGTACCGTCTATAAAATAGACGGAGAACCCGCTAATTAAGCCCGGAAAGCCCGTTAAAGAAGATTCCAGAAGTTTTTTCATGTCTTGGTGCCCAAGTTGCTTACACATCAAGTTTATATCAGAATTATTGTTACATAAACTATATAAATACATGTATCCTAAACCCTAAAAGACAGAGGGAGTAATATTTTTGGAAAAATTCGACGGTGGTGGTCTTTTTTTTTTTTAAATGTAAACCCGATGTAATTATATGTAATAAATTCTGGTCGTCCAATTAAAAATCTTGGACATCTAGCGGTCAGACATAACAAATAGTGAGAGTCGTTCGTCGGGTATGTATCAACCACCTACCAAATCTGCACTGCATGTTGCCCTACGCATCATATTTCACTAAATTTCGTCCGACGAACACGAATAGCTTGGTAACCAGCCTATCGGAAGGAGGTAAGCTCCATCAACGCTAGCTTTATTCCGGAGTGAAAGATGGTATTGAGTTTTTAAGTTATTAATGAGTGGATGAGGGGCTACACGCAATTACTATTTCATGACCTAGTTTTGTCTTACTCATCATGCCCTAAAATTTCTGGTACGCCCAAATTAGGATTCGAAAACAAGACAAAGGAAAACTCCGGGATTAGGATTATCACGGCCCTTCATAATATAGACACATACGACTAGGCTTATTTCAATAAACCCTAGATTTCCCACTTTCTTTCTCTCCCTCGTATCATCATTGGATCTGTTGCTATTCTCATTAAAGGTAACGCATTTCTTCTACCCGTCTCTCAATTGTATTCCTCAGTCTGTTCTCACATCGTGGATTCAGTTCTTGTTTGTTTTTTGTTTGTTTGTTTTTTTTCTTTTGTTTTTTGTAATTTGCAGTGCTTAGTGTAAGAATAATTTGAAAATGAATAAGTAAATGACTTGATCTGATATGTTGATTGAATAATGCAGGGTTAGGGTTCTGTCGCAGTTGATCTTTCTGATTAAGTGTTACTTAGGTTCCCTACTATGCTTATTGTTAGCGGGTTTATTATGAGTGCCAATTGATGTAGTTTTGAACTGTTCTTTTCTCAACTTGATTGGGCTCGATTGTAGAAGTTGGCCACAGAAACCGTGGATTATGTTTGTACCCTCGAAAAATACTAATATGTTATGTAACATAGAATTTCCTAACGAAAAATGTGATCATTTTATCCTTTTTGAAAGGTTGGTTGTGCTGATTGATCATCACAAACTTTGAGTTAGAAATTTAATAGAATTTGGATATTTGTGTTTGCATATATACCAGGTATTGTCGTGTTGAAGTTTTAGGATCTTTAACTCCGTTTAGGAAAATATATGACAACATTGACAAGACTGATATCTGCTCGATTTTTGCTTTCTTTCTATTTTTGACTTGTTTTTGCATGAGGTTTAAGTGTTTGTTTCTCAATGATGTCAATATAGATGACGAGACTGATATATCCATTTTAACCCTGATGCTAACTGAGGCATTTGTCTGAGAGGAATAAACCCCAAAAATTTCCTGTTTTTTTGTTACTCTTCTATTGTTTTCATTTTGATTTTATTTCATCAACTTACATCTTTCTTTGCACATATTTGTTGTAGTGTGATAGTAATGGCAGTTACTTTCTATAATTTGAGCTCCAAGGCTGGCCTCGAGAAGCTTGATAACCATCTCAAGACAAGAAGTTACATCAGTGGGTAAGTTTGTGGTATGTCTTTCCTATCTTTCTGTGTTTCATTCCAAGTTGTTCTTATTTGTGAGTTGGAGTCACAATACCTGTGCATGTTTGATGTCATAGATACCAAGCATCCAAGGATGATATCACCGTGCATGCAGCACTCAAGGGAGCTCCATCATCAGAATACATTAATGTGTCTAGGTGGTTCAACCACATTGAAGCTCTTTTAAGGATCAGGTAATCTACTTTTGAAGTTGTATAAATTTTTCTCCAGTATCTTCGTTTGTTTGGTTACTGATTTTTTTTTCTGATAATATGTGGGTGTAGTGGAGTTGCTGCTGAAGGCAGCGGTGTCTCAGTTGAAGGATTTGCTCCTGTCACAGAAGAGTCTGTTGCAACCCCCTCTGTGACTGATGCAAAGGTTTGTTTTTTTTTTTTTTTTTGAATTGTGTTCTACTTTGTTGATAAATTGTGACAATTCGTGTTAAGCTTAAAGCTCGTGTTAATTTTAGCAATTTGTAGCATATCAAGCTTAATTTTTCATGATACCACGTAATAGAGAATCTTAAGTGTTTTAATTGTTTATATATAGAAGCTATTGATTGTTCATTGGAGTCTTTGTAATTCTAATTTTTTGACTTGCAGCCAGCTGATGATGATGACGATGATTCTGATGTTGATCTTTTTGGAGAGGAGACAGAGGAGGAAAAGAAGGCTGCTGAAGAACGTGCAGCAGCTATCAAGGCTTCTGGCAAAAAGAAAGAATGTGAGTATCTCTCTTTAATTTGCGCTTTTGAAAACTAGGGCGATTAGTTCTGTATAATGGACATTTGAGCTTATTCTGCTTCCTTTATTTTGTTAAATCAAATCTAACTGTGTCTTTCTAACTTTTCTGTCAGCTGGAAAGTCTTCAATTTTGTTGGATGTAAAGCCATGGGATGACGAGACAGATATGGCCAAGCTTGAGGAAACCGTTAGGAGTGTTCAGATGGAAGGCCTCACATGGGGAATGTGTAAGTACCTTCTTTCAAGTACCCGAGTATGCAAACATATCTTACCTTCCTCCTAACATGCTTTTATTTCTGTGTTGTTCCTATCACAGCCAAGCTTGTCGCAGTTGGATATGGTATCAAGAAGTTGCAAATTATGATGACAATTGTGGATGATCTGGTATCCATTGATTCCCTTATTGAGGATCATCTCACCAGTGAACCTGCCAATGAGTACATTCAGAGTTGTGATATCGTTGCATTCAACAAAATCTGAAGAAGAAAAGTCTTATCTTGTCCAATCTATTAACTTCAGTTATTGGGATTTTTTCCTTTGTTTTTGGTTGTCCTTTATAAATGTGTCCAATGTTAGGAGTGGTTATCTGTATTCTATAGACTATATAATATGTGTAGTTCCCCTCAAACACAGCTTAGTGATGGCTTGCATGGAAATTCCTGTGATGCAGCTATCATTGTCCGTCTCTTCAAGGCTTTAAGCCATTCCAATTGAATGTAACTGATTGGCTTCAAATCATCTCAACTTGTCCTTTAGCTTCCAGCTGGTCACATGGCACAGCAATTGTATGGCCTTACAAATTCCTTGGATACATCTTATTTTCCTCCTTGGATGCATCTTATTTTCCTAGTTGCTATTAACGGAGTGAACGGATGGCTAACATTGGACCGCCTTGTGATTTTGCGAGGGATGATACTTACTTCGATACCTAATTAGCAAATTAAGTGAACTATTCGGAACTAAACAATTCAGGCGTATTATTGTAACTCCTACTAACTGGGTACGCGTATAGAGAAGCTCATTCAAATTATTGTTTAGTAGTGATGCCACATACTTAGAAAAGATGCTATGTGGATCGGGCGAAAACTGAGTCAACTCAGTTAAACCATTTTTTTCTTCGTTTCCGTTTTCTTCGTTTTCATTTGTTTTGGTCATTGTTATTATGATTTCCATATTTTGATTATATTTTCTTTTTGTTTTGATCATTGTTATCATGATTTCTATATCCCGACTTTATTTTCTTGATGTTTTTGTTATTTTTGTTAGGTTTTGTTCCGTGAAATTCTAGAATATTCCGGAATGGGTCAGAAACATTATTTGGGGTGTTTCCCAAGTGATGTGGTTTCCTAGTTGAGTCGTTTATCTAATTTTGGTAGAAAACTAACCTAGGAAGTTCTTGGGGGACAAGTTCGTGTGATCTATAAAAAGACTCGTAGGGTTAGAGTTATAGATATCTTCTTCTTAGAGAAAAACAAACGTCTGTTTGTGAGAGAAGAAAAGAGCAGCTATGGTTCTTATTGTGGGAGAGCTTTGAGTGACTAGTTCTTGTGAGGTAAACGCTTGTGTAAGAGATTTTCAAAGAATTAGTGAAGTCTTTTGTTTGTCGAATTGTTTCTTGGTTCTTTCTTAGTTCTCTATATCGTTGTTTAATCGTTAGAACATCTTACTCGAGACGAACAAGTAGAGTGTTTCTTTGTTAAGGGAATAAATCTCTATTGGATTCAACAATTGGTGCGGTGGGCGTGGATAGTCGAGAAGGAGTTGCTGCGATGGAAAAGTATGGAGAATTGAAGTCTTATTGTATGGAAAGGTTTGATGGGAATTCTGATTTCAGTCTCTGGCAGATGAATATGAAAGATTATCTTGTCGTGCTAGATTTGGATGATGCCCTAAAAGGTCCTACGATGAAGCAACAGAAAAAGAGCAATTCAGATGAGATGGAGATGGTAGAAGATGTTACTGATGCATGGAGAAAGATGGATAAAAAGTGCTTATCGGAGATTCGGCTTCATCTTGCAAGAAAGGTACAAGGTCATGCTGCAATCAAGGACGCTACATCAGAAAAACAGCTGTGGGACTCTCTTGAAAGTTTGTTCATGGCTAAAACAATGACTAATAAGATCTTTATTAAGGGTTTATTACATGATATGATGATGGAAGAGAATACTCCGGTGATGGATCATATTTCTGCCTTTGATTCATTAATATCGAAACTTGAAGCTGCTGGGGACAATTTGAATGATCAAGACAAAGCTCTACAGCTGATCTGGACACTTCCAGAATCATACAAGACGTTGTCACAGAATTTTATGAGTTGATCTTCGTTTACTACATTAGAAGTATACAATGCTTTAGCTGTAGAGGAGATGATGCGAAACAAAGATCGGGTTAGTAATATTTCTGAAGATACGTTTGTAGCTGATGGGAAGAGAGTTGGTAACAACAAAGGAAAACGAACTGTTTTCAAAGGTGATTGTTACAAGTGTGGTCAGCCAGGGCATTGTGCTAGAGATTATCCTAGGAAGAAGGAAGGTTTTGGGAAAGCTTCGACTAACTTTCCTAAAGATACTGCAGCCATAGCGATGCTATCGGAAGATTGTAATCGTGATGAGGTCCTACTGACGCTTGCAAATCTTAAAAGTCAGGGAGGATGGGTATTAGACTGTGGTGCCGCTGTGCATGTTTGCAACAATCGTTCATTATACAACAATTATGAAGATTGAAGCGGGTTTGTCTACATGGGGAATGGCTCTAGATTGCTGGTTCATGGAGTCAGTGAAGTTCACCTGGAATTGTTTGATGGCTTAGTTCAAACAATCACAAATGTTAGACATGTGCCGGAGATGAAGTGGAATCTAATTAGTTTACTTATATTAGAATCACTTGGAATGAGATACTCTCCTAAAGATGGAGTAATGAGTGTGTATCATGGCAACAATGTAATATTGATGTCAAGACGTTGCAGGAGCTTGTATAGATTACATGGAAGAGCTGCTTGTGGTGGTGCTAGAAGTTTAAGAAATATCTGTTCCGGTGGTGTTGATGCAACAAGGAGGAGGTTAGGCTTAGGTGGTGTTTCTAGACGCAAGTTCAAGACAACTCGACGGAAGATGTCAGTGACTATGTCCGTATCGTACATGGCTTAATTATCAACCTAGATAATTGAGGGCCCTTATGGGAGGGCGGCCTTAATAAGGGTGAGATAAAAGAAGATGTTCGTATGCAAAGTGAAGAACTAAGAAGACAGCTGCTAGTTTTGTTCACGTCACAAAAGGTGGTGATTGTTAGGTTTTGTTCTGTTAAATTCTGGAATGGGTCAGAAACATTACTTCGGGTGTTTCCTAAGTTATGTGGTTTCCTAGTTGAGTCGTTTACCTAATTTTGGTAGAAAACTAACCTAGGAAGTTCTTGGGGGACAAGTTCGTGTGATCTATAAAAAGACCCGTAGGGTTAGAGTTATAGATATCTTCTTCTTAGAGAAAAACAAACGTTTGTTTGTGAGAGAAGAAAAGAGCAGTTAGGGTTCTTATTGTGGGAGAGCTTTGAGTGACTAGTTCTTGTGAGGTAAACGCCTGTGTAAGAGATTTTTCAAAGAATTGGTGAAGTCCTTTGTTTGTCGAATTGTTACTTGGTTCTTTCTTAGTTATCTTGTCTAGATTTGGATGATGCCCTAAAGGTTGTTTAATGGAGATGGTAGAAGATGTTCGTTGGAGAACATCTTACTACAAGAGAATCAAGAACAACTCTCTTGTTGTTCATGGCTAAAACAGTAATAAGATTTTATTAAGGGTTTATTACATCGGGATCATAAGGGAATAAATCTCTACTGGATTTAACAATTTTATCATAATACATATTCTCTCTGATGATAATCTCTATCTCTTGTTCTACTATCTCTTGTTATTAATATTGCTTTGGTTTTGCAGTTTATGTTTTCTCTTAAATCTTCTATTAGTTTTCTCATCACAACTAATGGAGTTCTAATATCTTTTGTAGGCCTTTATTGAATTTGATATGGATCACATCTAGTTTTGAATCCGTTTTCAAAGATTATGCATCTTTTTCTCGACAGTATTGTCAATTTTGGTTGTATTGCCTATCAAGTCGTTTACCTAATTTTGGTATTCCTTCATCCTAAATTTTGTTTGTGAGAGAAAGAAAAAGAGCCAAGCTACAAGAGTTCAACGTTAAGTATTTCTCAGTATGAGTTTCATCTTTCCACCTCCATTAAAATGTTTGAAACCATGAGTTACCAGTATTTTTCTCCGAGTCAAAACCCGATTCAGTTTCAAAAAATTCAAAAAATCAACTTTCAGCCCATAACCATCCGTCATTCTAGGAAGTTTCAGTATTCTGCGGAGTGCATGCAAAGGATACCTAAACGATCTAATCCTTTCCTTTCTTGGAATTATTCTTTGCCAATTATTAGGAAACAAATTATATGCGGCATATTTTCTATTAACTTTTCTCATTATATTAGAAAAGAAAACCTAAACAAACTTGCAAACCAGAAAACTATTCAAACCCTAGGAAGTATTTTCTCTCTTTTGAAGAAATGGATTCTGGAAGTCAAATTAACCTAAGCAACATCACTGAAAAAATGAAGGTTGCTACGATAAAACCCACCATAAGTGTTATTGGTTCTACAAGGAATATCAATGAAGATGCTAATGAATGGACAAATAGCTTGATTGGCAAGCTAATAACTAATGATGATGAGATAGAAACCTCAAAAGTCAAGGATGAGTTGAATTTGCTCTGGAAAAACTACAGGAAAAGGGAAGTAAGAAAAAATACACCACAACAATTGCATACAAAGACTATGTTTTTGCAAAGCAAGCATGGAATGTACAATTTAAGGGGTTGCTGCTGGAACATCATCACAAAGCGGTAGTGAATGAGGCTATTGAAGATCTAGGTAAAAAAATATGTACAGATCCTAAAAATTGCAGGCCACGTTCAAGAAATATGATAACTGCACGAATAAAGGTAGATCTTAAAAAGCCTCTCAAAAGTGGAGAATGGTGGAATACAAACTCAAAGGAACCAGTCTGGATTCGATATCACTGGGTTAAACAACTACACAGTCTTTGTTCAGAATGTTATATAATTGATCATGATGATAACATTTGTGAAGAAGTGGCTGAAGTTTTAAGAGAAAGAGCTATGACGCAAGAAGAATATGAAGAACACCTTAAGGCTAAAAACAATATTGCTGATGAAGAAACTGCTGATCTTGAAAATATTGGTGATGATTTTGTTCACATTGAGAAAGATATGGGGCAACCTTCTGATGCCGAGGAAACTAGAATTACTAAGAGAGCTAGAAATCAAAATACACAAACCCTTGGGTCTATCCCTTCCATACAAGGTCCCATTTTAGCTTCACATGGTGGGGTGGTTAATAATACTGATCCAAAAAATGCTAACGTTGAACTAATGGATGGAGTAGTAATGAATGGCAGAGGGACTCATGATGCAAGCGCTTTGGATGATACCATACAAACTCGAGATGGCCATGCAATCACGGTAATATACACTACCCACTGCATTTATTTTTTCGCTGCAAAGTTTTCCAAAGTTGATAGTTTTCATTTAATCCCTTCACTTTATAATTGCTCAATTTTCACTTGTGATTTATTTTCTGTTGCAATAATGAGAGTCTTAGCATGGAATTTTCAAGGTTTCACTAGTAAAACTACTAGAGACCATCTTAAAGACCTAACATATATGTATAACCCAGATATTATTTTCATATCAGAGACCAAAATAGGAAAAGATAAAATGAGAAAACTTATCAAACCATTCAAAAATCCAAATAGTAAACTAATATCTTCCATAGGTTTAACTGGGGGGGTTAATCCTACTTTGGAAAGATGGCTTTCAATTTAAAGTTGTGAATGCAGAGTCTTGGATTATAAATTGTTTGGTGCAGGATGATCCCTCGAAACCATAATGGTTATTGACATGTATGTATGGTTCTTCTTATCCTAATAATAAGGAGAAACAGTGGACTTATATTAAAAATCTAAGTCACAATGTCAAGCAGCCGTGGGTGGTTCTGGAAGATTTGAATTTGGTCTTCAAGAATGAAGTCGAACAAGTGTTTCTGCTAATATGTCACATACTTCTAATACTTCTCATTCTGTTGCTTCCTCTTTAAGAGATTCCCCATATATCAAGCTCATTTATGATGTTGTTTTAGAAGATAGGGGATACTAGAAGGTCTTTCACTTGGTCAAGTAATGTTCACGGAACTGGTGTCAGACGATCAAGACTTGACATGGCACTAATAAATGGAGAATGGGTTATTCACTTCGCCGATGCTAAACTTATTCATCTCCCTCAACTAGGGTCGGATCACTGCCCTATTATGCTTGATACTTCTTCGAGTAATGGTGACAGTAGAAGAAATTGGAAATATTTTCAATGCTATGAGAGTGATGATACTCTCAAGGATGAAGTTGTTGCTGCTTGGAGGGTACCAGTTAATGGTTCACATGCCTTCCAATTATCAAAACATCTCATTACCACTAGACGATATGTGTCCAAGTGGAATAGAGAAAATTTTGGCAACATTCAAAGCAATATAAATCTTTTACATCAACAGATGGAGGCCATTCAACAAGAAGATTCAAACCCCAACACTAATCAGCAGATTCAACATATCGAGAACCAGATTGAACACTGGCATCAAGTGCAAAGTGATTTCTGGGGACAGAAAGCCAAAGATGAATATTTATCTCCAAATGGATAAAAACACAAGGTATCATCATGCAAATGCAAATAAAAGACGTTCGAGAAATAATATTATTGTTCTAAAAGATGAAAGTGGACAGTGGTGCACTACAAGGGAAGATCTGGAACAACTTTTAGTCAGGCACTATAGTGCTTTACACACTACTTCCTCACTAGTAAGAAATGATGCTATTCTTCAATGCATCCCACATGTTATTACTTTTTCAGACAATATGGAATTAACGCGAATACCGGAAAATGCTGAAATTCTTAAAGCCCTAAAGGATATGAAGCCATGGAAGGCACATGGTTCGGATGGATTTCCACCAGGATTTTTCAAAACACACTGGGATATATATTGTTGGTACGGATGTGATGAAGATGGTGAAACAGTTTTTTCGCACGGGTTTCATTCTCAATAGCCTAAATGTGACAAATATTTCTCTCATTCCAGAAACTAAAAATAAGCAATTTCCTTCAGATTTGCGTCCAATTGCTCTCAACAATACTTTATATAAGATTATCTCAAAGATCCTAGCATCTAGAATGAAGAAGATAATGGCTCAAAGATCCTAGCATCTAGAATGAAGAAGATAATGAGAAAGATCATATCTCCACTTTAGGCTGCATATGTACCAGGGAGGCCAATATCAGACAATATACATATTGCTCAAGATATTGTTCACACAATGAATAATAAAAAAGAGTCGTCCAATTATCTGGCATTTAAACTGGACATATCAAAAGCCTTTGATAAGCTTGAATGATCATTTCTAATGAATGACATGCAGAAAATGGGTTTTAGCCAAGAGTGATGCAACCTAATAATGCAATGCATTAGCACTACAAAAATTTCGATCCTTCTTAATGGTGCACCTTGTACTGTTTATCAACCAACTAGGGGTGTAAGGCAAGATGACCCACTGTCACCCTACCTGTTTATAATTGTCATGGAAGCTTTCTATCGACAGTTACTTCATGCTGAGCATAATAACAAAATACAGTGTATTAAATTAGCTCCAAGTGCACCTTCAATCTACCATTTATTTTTCGTGGATGATTGTCTATTGTTTATAAATGCTGACATTCATAATGTTAATAATCTCCTCAACATCATTGGAGAATTAGGTGCAGCCTCAGGTCAGATAGTAAATTTTAACAAGTCAAGTGTTTATTACAGCGCCGGTGTTCCACAAAGATTTTGTAGATTGCTTACTAGAAGGCTGAAGGTACCAAAGATGAATTCCAATGAACGTTATCTGGGCATACCACTATTAATTGGGAGAAAAAAGACTGAGTGCTTCTCAAAATTAGTAGATAGAGTCAAAGGAAGAATATAAGCGTGGAATGGGGATTCAATGTCCCAATGTAGCAAATCCTTAATGATCAATACCGTAACTAACATTATTCCCTCATACTCGATGAATTGTCTACAAGTGCCTGTTGACACTATGAAGCAGATTGATTCTCTACAACGTAATTTCTGGTGGGGTTTTACCGAGAAGAAAGGAACTTATATCACTTCTTGGAAGAGGTTAGGTTTGCATAAAAATCTATGAGGACAATGAAAAATCGGGGGTCTAACAACCACACCCAATATTTCGTTTAGGAAATCTGTATGGACTAACTCCAATATAATTCCAAAAGAATCAACTAGACAGTCAGACTCAATCAATGGAAATATGTCCAAGAGTTGTATCTCTGTTTCTTAATGTAATCAGCAAATCAAACAGGTAGAAATCCGTGAGCCTGATTATTATAAGAAACAACTTGGACGGTATCAAAAATCAATATCCAAGTGACAATCAACAACCAAAGGTCGGATTCTCTAATTGATTGAACTTACGCACAACCTGTGATATTTAAATTATATAAACAAATATAATGCGGAAAAGAAATAACAAAGACACCAGAAATTTTGTTAACGAGGAAACCACAAATGTTGAAAAAACCTTGGACCTAGTCCAGATTTGTACACCACACTATATTAAGCCGCTACAACACTAGCCTACTGCAAGTTAACTTCGGACTGGAATGTAGTTGAGCCCTAACCGATCTCACACTGATCAAGGTACAGTCGCGTTCCTTACGCCTCTAGAACCACGCCGGATTCTGCGCACTTGATTCCCTTAGCTGATCTGACCCACAACTAAGAGTTGCTACGACCCAAAGTCGAAGACTTGAGCTTCAAATGATAAACTCATATAGAACTTGACAAGGAATGGAAACTTCACTCTTAAATCAGCTTATAATAAGCTTCATGAGGACAGCTTGGGTGTTATGCAGGTGTCGCTGAACATTCAAGGCATAAACATAAGTTGCAAAGAGTTCTGGAAGATTCAAGGGTGGCCAAGAGTGAAACACTTTTGGTGGAAGTACTTAGCTGACATTTTACCTACGAAGGAACGACTTTTTAGAGCTTGCAGATACATAAATCATGATTGTATTTCTGCAGCCAGTACGAGGAAAATACAATGCATGTTTTATTCTCCTGCTCATTTTCTAGGCCTTTCTGGATGTCAGTGCTAGGTGGGTTTAATGTTCTATCAGGACTTCACAGAGATGTAGCTGCAATCTTTGAAACATGGATGAACCAGAATCAACAACAAAATTATCAACCAGGATGGTTAAAAATGGCTATGACAGTTTCATGGACCATTTGGAATGAACGCTCTGAAGTCTATTTTCAAAATAAAAAGGCAGATCTAAGAGCAGTTGCTAGGAGGGAAATTAGTTTTGCTACCTACATTAGCAATCTGAACTTAAAAGAACAGGCACAAAGTTCTTATGTTCAACACTCTATTTCACCAAAACCAGTGTGGAAACCACATGCATCCCCATAATTTGTTATTAACTGCGATGCTTCGTATGATAGTAACTCTGGATTTTCTGGTGTTGATCTTGTTTTGCGTGATTTCGCAGGTAAATGGTGGGGATGCTCAGCAAAATGCTATGCAGGAGTGAAGAACTCTGAACATGCAGAATGCCTGGCGTTTTTTGGTGTTGTTAGCTGGAACAAAGAACTGCAGCACACTCATGTAGTTTTGGAGACTGTCTTACAAGGAATCGAAAGCTACATCACCAAAGCAGATCCAGTTATTGCGTGGGAAAACGAAGACATTCTGTTAGATGCAGTAGATTATTTAAAATCTATTCCTCATTGGATATGTCGTTATGTTCCTAATATTGTAATAAACCTGCTGATAAACTAGCTAAAGTACAACAGGAAATTTAGAGTCACTAGAGTTTGGTTTGATAAACCTCCTAATACCATCGAGAGTAAGTTGATTCAAGACAATGTACTTGTTTCAGATTAATAAATCTTCCCATCATTGGAATCAAAAAAAAAAAAGGGTACGCGTACAATCTGGCTCAAGTGAACAACATGCGTACATACATACTTTTGTACAGTTCGGCAGTTGAATTTAGACCTACTTTTTCACAAAAATCGCAAAAACTCTTCGTGAGAGCGTGGGAGCAATGGATAGTACTTACTTCAATCTGAGTCAAAGCAAACTATTTTGGGGCCCTCGGCAAATTTGTAAAATCTAGTCACGGAAACATCGAATAGAGAAACTTGCATAAAAATAATCTTTGTAGCATTTAGTTTTGAATATCAAAGCTAACATATGCGCAAAAATCACAAATTTAGGGGGCCTTAGGCCGTCGCCTAGCTTGCCTATGCTCAGCGACAACCCTGACTTCAATACCTAATTAGTGGACATAGCCGGTGAGACCGCCTTCTGTTCCAGTTGGCGTTTCGTGAAACCAGAAAGTAGATTTATGTTGCAGTGTAGATTAAATGAGTTATTTAGGTTTTGAATCCCATAAAAGTGACCAGTATAACCACAAAGATCCTCAACATATTTAGGTCCTTGACTGACCATTGACCTACGACGACGGTTTTGTGTAATTTGATTGGCGGGCTTTGAAAAAACGTCCATGAGGGTAGTTTTAAGTACAACGGTTTTTAGAAGATATGGAAAATTTCTTTAGTTCCAATAAGGTTATAAATAAAGAAAGAGATAAAAAGTACATAAGAAGAAGAAGGATTCCTATTGATGTGTAGAAGAAACATAAGTATCTACTTATATAAGACTGAACATGAGGGCATCTTGACAAATATGTGTTTCCTAGATATTATTCGTACGATTCACGTTTATAACACTCTCCTTGATGACCATTATGTCTAAGTCATAACAATCTGGAAATAAAAACTCAAGAAAGTAAAAACATGAATTATATAAAACTCAGACGAAGTGTATAAAATAATTTCAAAAGTCTTCGATGACATGCTAAAAGTGGTTTCGCCGACTATTATATCTGATTTTTAGGGTGCTTTTGTCGATAATAGCCAAATTATAGATGATATTCTTATTTTCCCAAAGCCCATTGATTCAAGGGGGAGAGAAGGTATTGCAGGGATGGTGGTGAAATTGGATTTGGAAAAAGCTTTTAATAATATAAATTGGAAGAGTATACAATGTTCTAGATTTGGTTTTAGAAACAAATGGAGAGGATGGATAAGATGATGCATTTCTAATACTAGATTTTCTATGGCTATAAATGGTACAACTTCTCAATTATTCAGAAGTGGCAAGGAGATGACTACGTCGCGAATAAAAGGTCAGAAGAATAAGAAACTATAATAACTCGTGTCAATGCCTTTAATAGTTGATTGGTGATCTCCCTTAGGCGAAAAATTCTTTGCTCTATGTTTTGGTACGATCGTCTCAGCCACCTTGCTTGCTTTCTCCGATGTCAGGTTTTCCGTGTCGGATTCTGTTTTTGGTGGTTTGCGTATGATTAACAAGTTTGTGTCTATGGACACTTTTGTGATTCAAACCATAGAAAAGTTTGCTGACTTTGTTTGGAAAAGTTTTTGTAGGTTCGAAACTTCGACTAACTGAGCTTTGTATAGTTGTTATATTCTGTTTTAGAAGACAAGGTAGAGGTTCAATCATACAAAACTGCGCAGCTTCGGGCTGAGGATAAGGATATCTCTCATCGTGTAGTTCGCGTTAGGGCGGGTATCTTTGGATGTCTGCCTAATCTCAAAGACTTGTTAGCTGCTTTTAGTGTGCACGAAAATCTCAAACAATACTAGTAGAAAGATGAATTTTACAATCGAATCAAATCAGAACACACAAATGATAAATTAATAGCAAAGTCAAGAACAAAACTTTATACATAATGATAGATCAATTTTAGTGCCCTGGTATCGAAGATATTAAGCTTGACCTAACGATAGCACGACGACAATTAAAAAAAAAAAGTAAAGTCCATATTTGCTAGTTATAGAATCACGGAGACAACAAAAGTCTTTTTATATACAAGTTAAATATTTAAAAGAGCATTTACACATATAGACAGACATATGTGTTTTAATGACTCGACCTTTCATCAATTTTTTTCCTGCTTAGCTATTGCGATTATATCTAGCAGTTTTGAATCTTCAAAAAACATCGTTGTAGCTATCCAACAATAGTTTTTCAAGAGGTCATACATTCCTGGATTGTTCCCTTCGGAGCGTGCTTAATTGCAGAGTTTCTTTTCAACTCTAAACTGAAGCCAATTGTGTTAAAAAGGCATCGGTATTAAATAATGATATTCCCCAGCCTTTTTTTTTTTAAATTATTAATCCTCTATTTTATTTTCGTTTGTCTTACTGTAAAATAGTTGCCAGCTTTTGTTTATAGTGATACAGTAAAAACTCCATATATTAATAAACTTGGGACTTCACAAAATTATTAAATATATAGAGTTTACTAATATAGGGAGGTATACCAAAAAAAAAATTGCTCGACAAGAAGCTTTAAACATGCTTGACAAGTTGAAAATATTTTAGCTTCAACAAGAAGGTGTACATAGTAAGTAGTAACGAGGTCTTACGCAAATGCAAATCAAAAGACGCGATAACAATCTTAAAAATTACATCATTTTCTCAAACAACTATAGATACATATTTTTCTTTATCTTAAATTTTGATGTAACAAGATCTATAATTTTCCGATTATGTCTATTATATTAATATATAGAGGTAAATTCCTTATGATGGGACTAGAATAATCTATTAATATTAAAATGTGGAGTTTATCACTATTTATAACTGGCCCAAGTTGGGACCATGAATTTTTTATTAATATATAGAGTTTATTAATATATGGAGTATCAATATATAGAGTTTTTACTGTAATTTGTCGTTAAAGTATCAAATATATATTATTTTATAGTTATAAAATCATTTTAAATGTCCGTAACTAAAGAAACAAATCCATTTAATATCTTTCCTATTTATCTTCATTCATTTGTTGAAAAATATATATTTATAACTACTTTTTAAACCTGGCGTGATTGGGGTATACCCAATAAGACAAAATAGGGTCATTTTGAAGTAAAGCCAAGCCAAGCCACCCCTTAACCTTGTATTTTCAAAATGGCTAATATGCCATTGTTTAATTAACACTAAAAAATTGATTAGGTTAATTAATTGAGTTTAGATTAAAATTTTGAAAATGAAAATCCAAAGAGGTTAAACCTTTAATCCGTCTTATGAGTTCGATTTCGATCAAAAAATTTGGTTTTCAAAAATGTCAAAGGTCGGCAAGATATACGTTTGAATAAGGTGCCGGCTATATATGGTCGGCATGGTCTTTGTTTGAATAAAATGCTTCGGCCAATTTTAGCCTAACAAGGTATTTAAATGAAGAACATGCCGACTTTATTTTTTTTTGACACATAGGAGATGGCTATTGAAAAATATTAGTCGGCAAGGTCTACAAAAAAACCCTGCCGGCGGTATAAGTCGGCAAGGTATTTAAATGAAGAACATGCCGACTTTATTTTTTTTGACACACAGGAGAGGGCTATTGAAAAATATTAGTCGGCAAGGTCTACAAAAAAACCCCATCGGCTGTTGAGAAAAATACCCGCCGGCGGTTGAAAAACCCCCGTGGCGGTATAAGCTCAAGCAAGGTCTTCAAATAATACCTAGCCAATTTTGTAGAAAAAATTTACGATCGTCGTCATGGATGTTATGAAAAGTCGGCAAGGTATAGATATGGATATCTTGCCGACCACCGTAATTGCTAAATTTAGAGATGAAAATTCGGCATGTTATTCAACCTTATACCCCTACCGACTATATTTTGGTCGGCAAGGTCGACAAAAAAATACCCTGCCGACTTTTGGTTCGTTTTGATTCTTCTTTTTTTTTTTTTTTTTTGATTTCACATGTATAGTTAGAGTGTAGAAGAAAGATTTTGATTTTTTTTTATATGTTTTGGCCGGCAAGGTTTTTTAGTATGGGCAATTTGGTCTTTTAACACCTTTTAGACACCCCTTAACACACTCCTTTGGATGGGAACAAAATGGGTATACCCAATCAAGCCAGGTTTTTAAACATCTTCAAAGATAATAAAATTATCATGTATATATTTTCCTTATGTTTTTTAATTTTAGTAATAACGTAGCACTTAGATATTCCACCGGTCTCTTTAAAAAATTATTTTGTCAAACGGGACTAATAAAAAAGACGGAGGGAGTACATGACTAGGCCAACTACTATCAGATATAGCCTATAGGGTTAGATTAAGCCATTCTTGGTTCCTGAATGTATGAAGTATTAATTACATGTATTCTTACACTTATAATACACCTTTTACATGTTGACGGCTCTTGACCACATAAGTGATTACTGATATTATTTCGTGTGTGTATCTGAGTCCTCCTAGTTGTTTTCCTGATTAATGAAATTTCGGATCATCTCAAGTTCTCAACCTGTCCTTTGCTGGTCGTGTGGCACAAGAATCCCATGGAATTAGCAATTCCACGAATCTTGGATGCATCTCAACTTATTTCCCTATCAACACAGTGAAGTAATGGCTGGCATTGAATCTCCATTCATTGTCTTTTGCAAGTCCCTCCAGTGGTCCATGCTATTAAATTAGTGTGTGGATACATCTCATGTGAGGGTCGTCTTCCGTTCCAATGGAATCAAAGAACAATTTCCTTGAAGACGACCCTCTAAAGAGATAATAATTTCTTTTCAATATCTCTTTTTACAAAGCAATCAGCTAAGAACAATCGTGTAGTTACGATGAATCGTGATCAACCACTAAACACTTCAGAGATACTAAAATAATCACACGGAAATAACAAGGAAACAAAGGTTTCATATCATATTCATATTCAATATATATACTGGCACATGCCTAAACATTTTTATTACTTTATTGTTCAAGGTTGGTGGATGGATGTGGGTGCAAGGAAAAAAGAAAAAGGCAGTCGTCCGAGTATTGCTACTTGGACCCTGAAAGTAGGACCAATCACAAAATGGCCAGGCATACACTGACCAGTTTCACAGTTACAATTACTATTGCATTTGAGGAGAAGAAATACAAATTTGGTAGGACAGATATCGCTTTCCAAAGCATGTTGTCTTAGTTAAAAGATGACCAAACGAAAATGTCAATGAAGGAAAAAGAGAGGGCAAATGGATGGATCATCAAACATTGACCCTAAAATAAAATCACTGCTCAAAGAAAAGATCAATATCTTACTAGTCTTGAGATGTCAAATGGGCTAGCTATTTGTGATGGATGTATATCAAAAATGGATAGATACTGACTGATTTTTTTAAAGCGTGAAATGTTATCTTCAACCATTGAGGAGGAGGAGGTGGAGGTGCTCAATTCAATACATTGATATTCCCAAAAGATAAAAGAAGAAGAAAAAAATTCAAAAAATGCCGGTCGTCCCTTTTAAATTTGGAGCATCCAACGGATGGATGATGTATGTGTCAGTAACAACAGAATAAGGATTAAGGAATATAAGTACACAATCACACGTGTGACATGATTGTTCCGTTTGTCAAGCTACTAAATTCTCACCTAATATTCCAGTAAGTGTACAGCACCTCCGTCAATCATCTGATTGTTCAACGGTTAGATAAAAGGAGAGTTTATCTTCACCTACCTTATATACTTAGTCAATGTTTTATCATAAAAACAAAGATTAATTTCCACAATTAATGGAGGAAAAACAAAATTATTTATTTAAAATTATTCAAGTCATTAATTTACACAAAATTCTCTTTCGATCTCACCTTGCCTCTGTAAAATGGTTTCTTCCGACATTATCACTTACTCACGACCTTGTCATAAGCTTATCTATCCCTTTCTTACTCTCTATAAATCTACCTCTATCATCTCTTCCCATTATCTCACACTTTTTATTTCTATTTCTCTCTTTCTTTCTTGTTCAATCCAAATATCCAAATTCAGCTGAATTCTATCGCCATTTGACTGATTTGTGCAATACCAAATTTTGATTTCAGGTACTAATTTTGGGTTTTATTTGGTAGCTTGGGCAAATTCCAAATTCTCTCTCTGTTTCTGTATTCAGCTACCCATCATTCCTGATATCATGAATTTTGATTTTATTGCTCTCCATAAGGATAAGTATATCTTATCCGAATACATGCATATTTTCAAGACTCTCTTCTTCTTTTATATCTGTTTGTCTTTATCTTCTATATTCAGATTCAGTTACATTTTCAGATCTCTTTTTTAAAAATCTTCTTTTTCTATATATATATATACATACTTCTATGTGTATGGTTATAAGAAGTAATTATATTGTCTTTACAATTGTAAAGGTCGCTCCTTTAAGGTCTAGGCAATCCAACGATAACGTAAGAAGCTGCAATTAATCTGGGTATCTCATCAGAATTGTTATTTTTGAAAATGATGATTTGAGCTACCCTTTTGTTCAAATTTTAAGATTTTGTTTTTCAGATCATGTTGTTTAAGCTTCTTAATTAGGCTATAGAGAAGGCAGATTAGATTTGGTGGAAGCAAAATAGGATGGTGAGGCAGTTGCCATTGGATTGGCTCCGCTCCTGATCGGATCCTTAGTTGTTTCCAACTCTTGAACCTATGTTTTTATTCCCTGTTAATTGCTCTTATTTTTTTCTGCTTTGTTCTGTTCCAATTTTGAACTTGTTTTATGAGATTTGAAAACCAGCTCTGCCCCAGATTATAATAATTTTCTTATGCAGCAGTCGTAGATAGATGAATACAGGACATTAAGCATTGAAATGATAGTATCAGTGTTTACAATACCATAGTCAACGTTTCCCAGATTTCTAGGAGCTTATGGTTTAGACTCTTTATTAGAGATTATAGCGGAATGCATGATAGAGAGTATTTTGCAAGTATACTGTTGAAAATGAAATAGTTGATTGTGCCGCTACAACTGTTATAGTTTTCCATTGAATTGATTGTGCTCTTCTTTTTCGTGCCAGGAAATTATCTGTATCTATTAAATGGAAGTTACAGGAGGCTAAAGCTTTTTTACTTTTGTTGCCTTCAGAGGTAAGATGATATATGATTCTCTTGTCATGGTTTTCATCTAAACAAGTTTCATGGGGAGTGTAGTCATTTTGACGTATATCTTTCCTATGTAGGTCTGGTGGAAATGTTTAAGGAAAGGAACAGATCTTACAACATAAACGTAGGTGTAGCTTATCAAAGATCAATAGAAAGGAGCTATTCTAAGAGCCAAAGAAGCTCTGGCATGGGTTTTGAATTGGATCACACAGAAACTGGAAAATTCATTGAATCTAAAACAGCTTTTATCTTTTGGTCTCGTAGAATACTTTTAGGAGAAGGATATCATGAATTTCTTTAATCGCACAATTTATCTTTGAATAGTTTGATTGTTTGTAACGTAAGGGTTATACGCGTCTGTTGTAATTTTTTTGTGGCTGCCCTATAGAGAAAATGCCTGGTGTTGTATGTGGAAAGAAACAATTCATGGAATCAGAAATGCGTTTCTCCACTTTAGTCCAGAGAGATCCACCAACTCGTTCGAAAATTAGTGCTCGTAGGATTCCTCGTGTACCTGTCAATACTTACAAGCCAATTTTACCTGGACTACCTGATGACGTGGCTAAGTATTGCCTTGCACTTGTCCCTCGTTCGAGCTTTCCAGCCATGGGTGCTGTGTGCAGGAAATGGAAGTCATTCATCCAAAGTAAGGAGTTGATAACAGTCAGAAAACAAGCTGGAAAGCTTGAGGAATGGCTTTATGTTTTGACTAGTGATGCAGAAGGGAAGGGAAACCATTGGGAGGTCTTGGGTTGTATGGGACAGGAACGCAAGCATCTTCCACCAATGCCGTGTCCAGTGAAAGCTGGTTTTTCTGTGGTTGTCCTTAACGGGAAACTACTTGTTATGGGGGGTTATGTGCTCTCTGATGGCACAGGGTGTGTTTCTGCTGAAGTACACCAGTACCACTCCTGCCTGAACAGGTAAACCTCTTCAGATTTATTTATTCCTACATTTTCCTTATGGATGGCTTAAAGTCGTTTTCAGTATTGATTTGAACGTCATGTTAGATAGGTTTTAGCAGATGGTTTTTATATTGCTCTATAATTTTGCTAAAGGCATGCGACAGTATATGAACATGATTTAGTTGGTGCATACTAGATAGGATCATACATGTATATCATACCCGATGAGCTGGGAACTCTCCGTATCAATAAGGAGAGCAGTCACAGATGCTTTTGTGTTCTAAAAGTATAGCCTTTAACATTCTTGTGGGTTTCGGACTCACAAAAATACCTTGAATGGATAAAACATAGTTGAGTTGTATGATATTAATGCATTCACTTCCGTAATCAAATTGTTAACTAGCAATCTTTATGAATAAGCATTCAGAGGGTCAGTTTAGGTTTCTGTGATGCAAAACTTTTCTTTGATCCATGTGGAATCTTGTAACCTTTCTAAGGTTCTTCTTTGATTGCAGATGGAGTACACTAGCAGCTATGAATGTGGCTCGATATGACTTTGCTTGCGCAGAAGTTAATGGTGTCGTGTATGCAGTAGGAGGTTATGGGGTTGATGGTGTGAGCCTCTCAAGTGCCGAGGTTTATGACCCTGAAACGAACATCTGGACTCTGATAGAGAGTCTCCGTCGACCAAGATGGGGATGCTTTGCTTACGGTATCGAGGGAAAGCTCTATGTGATGGGTGGGAGATCGAGTTTTACTATTGGAAATTCCAGGTTTGTGGATGTTTACAATCCTAAGGATCGTACCTGGTGCGAAGTGAAGAACGGGTGTGTGATGGTTACTGCTCATGCTGTGTTAGGCAAACAACTATTTTGTATGGAGTGGAAAAACCAGAGGAAACTCGCAATCTTTAACCCAAATGATAATTCATGGAAGATGATTCCAGTACCTCTAACAGGAAGTTCAAGGATTGGATTTCGGTTTGGAATATTAGACGATAAGCTTTTATTATTCTCGGTGGAGAAAGAACCTGGATATCGCACCTTGTTGTATGACCCAAATGCGGCGACGGGCTCGGAATGGCAGACTTCTTCCATTAAGCCATCTGGGTTGTGTTTGTGCAGTGTGACGATCAAAGCATAAAATTTGATGTTTTCGCAAATTTTATTAGACTCTATAGACTAGCCATCCCATTATCGAGGGCCTTGTCCTTGATTCCTTTATGAGCTTTTTTCAGTATGAAGTGATGATTTTAAGTTTGTTTTTTTACACTTGAAAATTTTCTCAATTGTGTTGAACAACGTCAAATTCATCAAAATTGGTGTTAATTCATTCACTCCCAACACTCACCACTTATTTATATTTCTACGAGGGATTGCTCCTGCAATAAAGACACTTGATTGATTCAGTTGTCAGTGTACATTTGCTGACAAGATTATTGTGCAGACACTTGATCACTCACCACTTATCTTTTAGATTTTTGTTAAAGGGGAGCAAAAATGAATTTGAGAAGAGTAAAAATGATAGTTAACTCGCGGGTTAAAACCTTTTTTATATATTTTTCTAACTCGGACAAAAATATCCTACTAAATACACCCACTAACCGTATGTAATCCACAAGCACCCACCTCCACCAGCAACCCCACCGCTAACACCTAAACAGTCGAATCTAAAGGAAACCATTAAAACTATGGTAAACAATGTTAAAATCAAGATAATCTTGATGGTAAAGCAACTAACAAAGTCCTGATGAAATCAACGAGCCAAATAGATTTCATAAGAAAAATTGTGGGAAATTTTGTGGCAGTAGCAATCCATCAATTCAACAAAAAAATTAAGGTGATCATCAAGAAATACGGAATTTTTTTTCACGAGGAGCTAAGATTGATGCTTGATCATTTTACATACTATGATTATCATGATGACTAATAATAGTAAAAGTTTGTGCCTATATATATATGGTCATGATGACTTTTTCCGTTGCAGAAGAAATTGATTAATTTTTCTTTTTCAATCAGTAATGAGTTGGTCTTCCTGTTCGATGGTGGAGTTAATGGAAATGGTGGAAATTTCGACTTGGACTTGGGAGAATCAGAACGGGTGTAATTTTTGTGGGGCCGGTGTATGGGTAATTTAGTCAGTATTCCAAAACTATATCGACTAGGTCTTAATTAGCGAGTCGATTGCGATTTTTGCTATCCTTGAATCCATTTTTGTTCTCCCTTAAACAAAAATCTATCTTTTATAGCGACGTGTTTAGGGGTGGACCAAAAACATGAGATCTATAAGGGGTGAGGTTTTAAGATTTGCGTGGGGCCTTGGTCCGTAGTTGGACCATAAAGTTTGGTCATCTTTTAGCTTTTCCGATTTTATAGTAGAAACGGTTCAAATGTCAGTGAGATGGGAGGTTTATAGTTGAGTAGTACAAAGAACTAGTCGAATGCATGGCTGCAGTCTGATAGTTCTACTTGTTCTACCCAAAGCCGAGACTAATGTTGTATTTCATAACCGGAGATTCAGATATGATCCATTTTCCCCAGCTTTTATACTCCGGGTTGAAGAGATCCCATATATAAATAAGCAGGCTGCAACTCCTAGTCGTATAGGCGACAAAGTGGTTATAACCACAATATGATATATAATATACATGTATTTAATGCCCATAGAAAAAAAAGCCTTGAGCCCAAACATACTCAACAATGAGTGCAACTTAATACCATAGTTCTCGAATAACATAGGATTACGGAGGTATGTTTCCTTGACCCTTGTAAGTATGTAACAGGGGGATAAGTTATCTTGGCAATGGAGAGGGGATAAGAAACGACGAAAGACCTCTCTTTTTTCTTTTCAGTTGAATATGTAGATGTGGCTTATTATCTATTTAATTAGTTTATAAGTTTTTGGGGTCTTCAAACCTCTTTTCTTGTAAACTTCTCTGTAAATTCTACCATCTATTAATGCTTATCAATTTTTTATATATAAATATGTAACATCGTCCCAAAAGCCAAGGACCTGACTTCTAATAAATGAAGTTTCTTTCTCTCCCTTACTAAAATATCCTTGTTTTCACGATTTAACACTTAACAATGAATAATAATACCAACACTGAATTATTCACATATTATTGCCATGTGCGATAAACTATCGATGGTAATTTTTGAATCCAGTTAGTCGGGCTAATTTCGGTAAGTCTCACCTTCACCAAAGTTGGAACGGCCCAAAAATTTGTCTTTTGATTTGGCAAGTCAAGCACAGTTAGTAGTATGTGAGTTAAACCAACAATATAGTTGGATAACTCCCGATATTTATCAAAAATTGTCTATTGAAAATGCCAACAATCTGATATCATGTGACTTTTGTTTGATAATATTAAGTTAGCTTCGTAATGTGTTAACGATTGTAACAAGATTTGGGTTTAAGCTGGAATATTGTTGGCTTAGTTTTGGGCTTCTTTCATTGGGTAGTAGGATGTACACATCCACATTTGTTTTGTGGGAAAAGTGATAAAAAAAAAACTCTCGAACTATACATCAAAGAGTTCCTTCTTATTACAATAATATCAAGTAGAGAATTAAAATATCAAAATAATATGTTGAAAACCGAAAATATAGTGAACCTTACTTCAAGATTCCGATTTCACCTTGAGAAAAATGAAAGTGATAGTTATAGTTAGAGCATTGCTCGGTTGAACCCGCGAAGCGTTGGTATGTCAAGGTTGGTTGTCATATTTCAGTATCAAAACTCAAAGTCGCTTAATTAGATTACTAGAGTCACCTTCATTAGGTTAGACCAGGGAGTCTAGAAATATTGAGATATACAAGTATTACTCTGAAGACCTGGAGATCTGAAGACGTAACGACATCAACGAACACATCATCCTTCTACTTGAGGTTAGTAATACAAGACTTGACTTGTTTACATTTCTATCTACGTTACTTTGAAGTTATTTAGATTGAAAACATAACACACAAAGTTATTTATATGAAACTCTAGTATTAGAGACTTGATCATCTTATTATGATCAAAGTGTCAAGGAAGAATATACAAGTTGTTTCACAACTTTGGTATATTGAATTATGAAGTATAATGCATATCTTTTGAACTTCGTAATCGCGACATGGACTTAATCTTTGTAACTTGTTACTAGATTGTGTACTGAACTTAGGATTGATTTCATGCCTAGAAAACTATGTTTGATTACATGAGTTTAAGGAAGTAGACTCACGAAACTTGTTTTGCAGTTGAAAGAAATCAATCGATTGGTGGTACGGTTCCTATTGGGCATCTATAACAGGAACGACCCCTATGCATTGGGGATTTTTTAGCAGAACCGATCCTTACCTATTTGGGATCTATAGTAGGACCGATCCCCATGGAAAAACTGATTTGTGATCTCACGTACACTTTAGCGTTTGTGTGATGTTGGAAATTGGGTATGTAAAATAGGAAAGTTTAAGATGTCGACACTGTCATTAATTTTAATATGTGTATAAATATTATCTTTTATTGTTCAAAGATGTTCCTTAATACTCAAGTTGAGGTCCCAAACTGAAATGTTTGAGAATCTTCTTTCAAGATTTTCGAATATATATGTTTTATTTTTCCAGCAAGTAAAACATATCTCTGGAAGTTATATTAGTAAAGTATACTTGTATACAAACTAATATTGAGTTTCCTTCCAAGAGGGATTTCGGTATTACAGTTGGATATTGGTTGGAATTAGACAAAAACCCAAAATTGGTGTTTATTGCATATCTGGAGAATATTTTCGGTTATGGAATTCAAACTACCTTGGCCTATAAATAGTGGAGTTTGTTGTTCTTACAAACTTATCCCGAGGTAGGTACTTCATTTTGTAGTCACTGTTTGTAGCCGACTAATAGTATAACTTGTACTACTATATTGGAGAGGAGAGTAACCTAATTAGGCGAAATCTCTTACGTCCGTTAGTTTAAAGAATTTTGTAAAATCAAGAAGCGTCTAGATAGTACCATTGGTGGGAAACTAGAATTTATAATTGAACAACGGTTGTTAAACCTTGATTGCACATAGTTTGTTTATTCCGAGAACCTTCTCTTATGATATAAGGCCACTCGAACGATCAAGGATTAACTGGAGTTCAAATATGCTTCTAGATCTAACGATAGGCTTGTGATCATCCATTGTTAACAGATTCCGCTTTGTGCGTGATCGATCAAAAGGGAATCAGTTTATTTTTGCAGGTACAGAAGAGGACATTGAAGATTTGAAGATAATAAGATTTCTTATTGATTTCGTATCTTTGTGATTTAACTTCGTGCACATACTTGATCGGCTGGGATCCGACTAGACTTTGTTTATATTTTGATAGACATCTTATTTGGTAGTCGTAGTAGATCGGCAAACTATCATTTGCTGGTATTCTTCAGTATCCGAATCTGATAGTTTGTATACCTACATCTTGTTATCTTGATAATCTAGATCTCGGTAGATTTTACCCAACAAAGGAGTTTATTAGATTAAACGGAAGAGCCTTTGTTGAAATCAACTATAATCTCAAATTTACTTCTTGAGAATGAAAAAGTGGTTATCGAATAGATTAGTCATTTACTGTTTCGGAAGATGATCCGAAGGAGTTGATTGCTTGAAGTCTTCATAGCGGCTGAAGCAACTTAAGATAGAGGACTCTATCTAAGGATTCACGTGTGTTTGACAGATTGGTTTGGTTGTAGGCACATGGATAATGAGGAAACTAGGTAACTAGGGGTAGTTTACTTGGTCTCAACTATAGGAAGTTGGTATTACTCTTTGTAAAGTAGCTTAATTCCGAGAGTATTCAAAATTGGACTAGGTCCCAGGGGTTTTCTGCATTTGCGGTTTCTTCTTTAACAAAATATTTTTGTGTGGTTTTACTTTACTTTACGCATTATAATTATCGTTTAGTTATAATTAAAGTAATCATACTTGTACGTCAATCCAAACACTTGGGTTGATCCCTATGGTTAGGTTTGGTTTCGATACCTGTTTTATATACCAAGTGTATACCTTTTTGTTGTCATCTCCTTGACAGTCCCTGTCTATAGTAGATCACACAAGGTATCAAACTTATAGGTTGATATCGAAAAGATTGTGGTGTTGTGACGAACCGGAAAATTACGCCTAGCGCGCAGGGCGCACATGCCATAGCTTCCTCGATGCGCCACTCTGATGCTATTCACCAGGCCTTAAAACTAGGCAAATACACGTCCACTTGTCGTTGCAATCATGTTCGTGGAGCATGATGCAGCTAACTTGCATATTAACGTAGCTTACTTTCCAGGCCATGCCCAATGCGCCATTGGTACATGCCTATGTCGAACACCTTGATAGGAAGTATGAGCATCCAAGGAATGGAATGTAACTTACCTCATCAAATTTGGTCACAATCATCTCTTGCGTCGAACTACCAGCCCAGATGATATGAGAGCCCAGTACACCGCAATCATCTCGCAATTAGATGATATGAGCGACAAAGTGCTGGACCGGCAATGCTGCAACTCATTGCGACTGCCTACGTACCCTTCCCTAATCTAAAGGGATCAAGCACAGACCGTAGTTCATCCACGAAGGGACAACAACTTAATTTAACTCATGTTGCAAGGTCGTGGCCAAGCAACAATGGTAATGACCTAGTCTGTGTAGGCCGTCCGGTCAAAATGCATCCAAGTGATGCATATTTAGTCCACAACATGTCATAGTAATGCACATGCTTAATATATCCATTGGCAAGGCTACGAAGCTATAAATGAGGCTTAAACATCATTTATACTCTTTTGCCTAAGTTATGGAGCTTAATTGGTGCATGGTTCGCATATGCACCTTCAACCAACTACCCCTACCTATATATGTCTTAATGACATTTTTACAACTTAGATTAGGGGAGGAAAATGACATTCACCAAGTACAGGCCATGATGGTTGTACATTACCTCGGACAACTTCAATGTACAACCATGATGGTTGTACATTCAGTTATGGCTCACAGGCCAGTTCCAATGTGCAGCCATGATGGCTGAACATTTCCTAAGACAGGTCCGATGAAGGGACATGATGGTTGTACTTTCGGCTTTGGTTCATAGGCCACTCCAATGTCCAACCATGATGGCTGAACATTTCCAAGGCTAGCCTGCTCTGGCCTATTGCAACACAGTAAATCGATGTTGTCCCTAGGCCAATGACATGTTAATGTGCTATGTTAGCAGTAGCTTTACTCAAGGCCATCTACCCAACTGGAATAATGAACTATTTGGTGCGACATTGGCCTTTGGTCAATATACCCACGCAATATGCCATTTATGGCACTGTATTGGCTTAGGACAATGTTTCTTTTATTATGCAACATAGGATTTGGATAAAGCTTCATCCCAATCCATGACACATATTTTAGCATGCGCCATGTTAAAAACACTGGGTGTTAAATCATTCGCTCCTTTAAATAATTTTGTCCCCGAAATTCAAAACTAAACTATTGTGGACCAACTCTTCGGTTTGGATTCCTGAGCAAAAGTCTCATACCAGATGCTCAGAAATCAGGCAAGGTTTCTTCAGTTTGTCATGGAACATTAATCAGTAACTTCTGAGCAAACGTCCCATACCTCATACTCAGGAATCCAAAAAGAGCCCATAACGTTACCGAAAATATCAATTTGGCCAGTTTCCAAAGGATATCTCAACACGGTATCCTGAATGCGCATCCCATACTACACACTCAGGAATCCCTAAAGTTCACAAAGCTGGTGCAAACAATTTGTAGTACTGTGTGGAATAGGATCCAGTTTTCCACCGTCCCTGACGATCATCCAGGTTGCCACTCGTAAGTGGGATGCTAGTCGGCCCGACAATGCATACCATTGGCTGGTTTCTAAAGTGTAGAGATGATCAGTCCCATTGTCCGCCCACCGTTTCGAACGGTCTTACGGATATCCACTCATGAGTAGGGTGCCACTTAATTAGGCCAGGCAAACTCATAATACTCATACAATCTCAACTCGATTCGCAAAGTAACTAGCATAAGAGTTACAAACTTTTTCCGTGGAAAAGGTTGCTTATTCTCCAACTTTAAGGTTTCCATTCAAGGAATGTACTCACTAATCAGTCCACTTCGCACAGTCCCTAAAGTTACTTGCTCTGATACCAACTGTGACGACCGAAAAATTACGCCTGGCGCGCCAGGGCGCGTAGGCCATAACTTCCTCAATGCGCCACTATGATGCTACTCACCGGGTCTCAAAACTAGGCAAATACACGTCCATTTTTCCTTTCAAGCATTCTCGTGGAGCATGATGCATCTAACTTGCATATTAATGTAGCCTACTTTCCAGGCCATGCCCAATGCGCCATTGGTACATGCCTATGTCGAACGCCTTGATATGAAGTATGAGCATCCAAGGAATGGAACGCAACTTGCCTCATCAAGTTTGTCCACAATCATATCTTGTGTCGAACTACCGAGACAGATGATACGATAGACCAATATGCCGCAATCATCTCGCAATTAGATGATATGAGCGATAAAGTGTTGTACCGGCAATGCTGCAACTCATTGCGGATACCTACGTACCCTTCCCTACTCTAAAGGGATCAAGCACATACCGTAGTTCATCCACGAAGGTACAACAACTTAATTTAACTCATTTTGCAAGGCCATGGCCAAACAATAATGGTAATGACCTAGTCTGTGTAGGTCGTTCCGTCAAAATGCATCAAGTGATGCATATTTAGTCCATGGCATAGCATAGTAATTCCCATGCTTAATGTTAGAGCACTGCTCGGTCGAACTCGCAAGCGTTGCTATCTCAAGCTTGTTTGTCAAGTTCAATTGCCAAAACTATAAGTCTTGATTTCTAGTCTACTTATAGTTATTTCTCGGAATATGATAGAATGTGTATTTGAGCTTTAGACTTCACGACGTTCATCAATTGAAGATGAAGAACTACTAAGGGGAGCATCAACAAAAGGTATGTGGAGACTTGAACTCATTTATCACTCAGAAATCTATTTCTATTCTATCTCCTATTGAGACAAAAGTCGTATAGCTATATAGACTTTAATTTATACACATTTGATATTTCGAGCTAAGTTTAACTCGCTTACATATTTCTCGAAATATGTGTTGGTAAGCTTTCGCTTTAACCAAGTTCATCTTTATTCTTGACGAAAGTCAAAAAAATAATCATGTGAAAATCGCCTGGTTACATCTTACATGATTTGTGTGAGACAGTCATTTAATGTAGACTCGGAATGTTTCGTATTGATCAATTGATCACTTGAAAATTGCTTTGAAGCTATTAGTTTGTGTGACACAGCTATTCCCATCTTCTAAGAATGTTTCAATGATTGAAATGGGAGTTTAGAACGATTAACCATTGATTGGATATAACAAAATATGCGTACTTGTATGCGAACTGTTGTAGATATATTCCAAGTCCGGGAACTTAGTATGCATACCCGTATGTGTACTGGTTTAACAGTTGAAGTCTGGGAACCATAGTATGCATACCCGTATGCGTACTGATTTCAACTGATGTTGGTCGTGAACGCCAGTATGCGTACACGTTTGCATACTTGCGAACAGACCAGGTCCGGGCACTCTAGGTACGCGTACCCATTTGCATACCTGAGTGGGTTAAGTTCTAAAATCGGTTTGTTCATGAACAAATACATTTATAAAATAAGGAATGCAATCTCTTGCAAACGGTGGATATAATGTTCATGAATTGATTCGAGTGAATCAAAATAGATTTTGCTTCAATTCTGTCTTGTATACTTATGAGAATATAAACAATTAAACAATTATATAACTAGTTTCATTTGAGTCATTTGAACTAGTTGTGATTAAGATGAACAAGGTTGATATGAAAGTGTTCATATGGCTAACTTCGGTTAATTGTTGTTGAGCCAACAAAGTGTACACATTCGGGTACGGTTACCCATATTTAAATGAAGTCACATTTCATTTGTGTGTAACAAGCTAAGTTCGATATAACGGTTGAAAGATATTAGCTTGAATCTAATCAAGTTTTCATCTAATGGTGAATATTGAATGCTTTGTTACCAAGGTAACATTGATTGCAAAGCCTGATTTGAAGGCTATATAAGGGAGAACTTTAGCAACTGGGAAACCTAATCCCCACATCTCCTGTGTGATATTAGTTGCGACTAGAGTCGATTCTCCTTTAACCTAGGTTTTTCTAAAACCATTATAGGTTAACGACTTAAAGACTTCATTGGGATTCTGAAGCCATACCCAACTGTTTTCTCTGTAGTTGTGTGTTCTGATCTTACTTTGTTCTATCGTATTGAGTAATATGTTCTCTAATATTTTGCTCGAGATTCAATCTCCGATAGGTAAGATAAAAAGTAGTCACAAACATCTCTGTCTCATCGTTTGTGATTCCACAATATCTTGTTCCGCTTTCATACGGTTAAGATCATTGTGAGGTGATTGATATTACTAGGCTGTTCTTCGGGAATATAAGTCTGGTGTATCGATTGGATCATGTTCACCTTGATTTATCAAAAGACGGAACAAAAACTCGTAGGTATTTCTGTGAGAGACAGATTTATCTATTCAATAGACTTTTCTGTGTGAGACGGATTTGTTTATCAAGTCTTCGACTTTGGGTCGTAGCAACTCTTAGTTGTGGGTGAGATCAGCTAAGGAAATCAAGTGCGTAGAGTCCTGCTGGGATTCAGAGACGTAAGGAAGGCGACTGTACCTTAATCAGTGTGAGATTGATTAGGGCTCAATTACTTTCCAGTCTGAATTTAACTTGTAGTAGGCTAGAGTCTGTAGCGGTTTAATACAATGTGATGTTCAAATCTGGACTAGGTCCCGGGGTTTTTCTGCATTTGCGGTTTCCTCGTTAACAAAATTCTGGTGTCTGTGTTATTTCTTTTCCGCATTATATTTTTTATATAATTGAAATATCACAGGTTGTGCGTAGTTCAATCAATTAGATAATCCAACCTTTGGTTGTTTATATAAATTGATTGACACTTGAACATTGGTCTTTGGTACCGTTCAAGTTGTTTCTCATAATAATCAGGCTCGCGGATTTCTATCTGTTTGATTTGCTGATTACATTGAGAAACACAGATATAACTCTTGGATGTATTTCCATTAATTGAGTCTAGTTGTCTAGTTGATTCTCTTGGAATTATATTGGTTGTCCATAAAGATTGCCGAAAATAAATATTGGGTGTGGTTGTTAAACCCTCATTTTTTCACTTAATATACTACATTGGCAAGGCTACACAGCTATAGATGAGGCATAAGCATCATTTATACTCTTTCGGCTAAGCTATGGAGCTTACTTGGTGCATGGTCCGCATATGCACCTTCAACCAACTACCCCTCCCTATTTATGTCTTAATGACATTTTTACAACTTAGATAAGGGGAGGAAAAGGACATTTACTAAGTACATGCCGTGATGGCTGTACATTACCTCGGGTAACTGCAATGTACGACCATAATGATTGTACATTCAGTTCTGGCTTACAGACCAGTTCCAATGTCCGTCCATGATGGCTGAACATTTCCTAAGCCATGTCCAGTGAAGGGACAAGATGGTTGTACTTTCGGCTTTGGCCCATAGGCCACTCCAATGTCCAACCATGATGGTTGAACATTTCCAAGGCCAACCTTCTTTAGCCTATTGCAACACAGTAAATCGATATTAGCCCCAAGCCAATGACATGGTAATGTGCTATGTTAGCACTAGATTTACTCAAGGCCATCTACCAACTGACCTAACGCACCATTTGGCGCGACATTGGTCTTTGGCCAATATACCCATGCAATATGCCATTTTTGGTACCGTATTGGGCTTAGACCAATGTTTCTTTTACAACGCAACAGAGGCTTTGGATGAAGCTTCATCCCAGGCCATAACGCATCTTTTAGCATGCGCCATGCTAAAAACACGGGGTGTTACATGTGTTCTTGATTCCCTCGTCATTTCAGTTACGAACTTCTAAATGATTGGTTTCTGCTGGAGTTGGGAGTAAATGAAGTTAGTTTAAAGAATCTGTAAAACTTTGAAAATATAAAAAGGTACAACCTCTGATCCCACTACGAAGTTGTGGATAATGGAAAGTTGAAAGAAATAAAATAGATGAGGATGGTTTGATGATGAATGGGGAAGGTTGATTACGAACATCTCTTTCCTAAACCAAGAAAATGTCCATTCAAAGACTACTTTAATCACAGGAGAGTAACCAGGATCGGTTGTTGGGAGAGAAGTTGAAGGAGATGAGATCATAGTTCTTAGTTGTAGAGAGTTGGAGAAAGAAATCTCTAAGAGGGAGGTTTGTAGCGAAGTCTACTTCTAAAGTTGTTTTGGAATGACCATTTGTTAGTTTACTTATAGCCGCAGAACCCTAATCTCAAGTCGGTGAGATACAAATGATGGATACCACCTCAGCCGTGATCTCAGGACTAACTAAGGATAGATCGGTGACTGAAGTCTATCCAACGTAACTGACTCCTTGTAATTGACAATTCTGTTTATATGTGAGTAGGCTGATAGTCATATATGTCGTAGACCGGCAAACCAAAACCCTATAGATATTCACATCCCCCCCCCACACACACACACCATGTTTTGACTTAGTCAACCTTTTTATATGATATGTCGTTGTGATATTCTCTGAAGTTAAGGAATACTCGTGGTTAATATGTTTATACCCGGCTTAAGTCATGCACAAAACTCGAGGCAGCTCAGTTTAGTTGTGTATGTCATGTATGGGAGCACAATCTTGGATGAGGTCGAGCATCGACCAAGTATGATCATTTGTCCGTGAAAGGAGCAAAGGTAGGGATAGCCCCGAAAAAGATGTGAAGTCAAGTGTTGACATGATCGTCTATCCATTGGATGAGCAAAGGCGAAGGATGAGGTCAAGCGCAACCTAGCATGGACATACGTCTATGGAAGAGCATGCAAGGACGTTTATAAGAGAAGCTAAAGCATGGTGCCTATTTTTGAAGATAGCAGAGACCTAACATCTGTCTTTGAGAAGAGAATAAACCCTAGTTTTCTTTTGAGGGTCTTGTAAGTAAAGCTTGCAAGCTCCAAGGAATGAAATATGCCCCGGACATGCTTGTACACTCGAGACATTGTTAGTTTAGATAAGATCATGAATCCCGTATGTCATGAAATCGTTTTCTGGCTTAGAATGTGTTCAAGGCTAAAGACTTTTAGAGTCATAAACTTGGTCATGAAGCTAGCTATAGAGCTAACACCATTTTATAGATTGATATTATGATTGAACTAAGATCGATCCATGGTTGAGAAGGTGGAAGAGGCCGAAGCTCAGGCTGCATCTTGAGGTTATCTTAAATCTTGGCTTGAATCTTGTCATAGGTTTAGGTACCTTAAGTTTGGAATTGAGCTTTGGCTTGAACTTAAGATCGAGATCGTCTTCGGCTTAGGATTGATCTGTGCCTATGAGATTAAAATTAAGTCATACTCACGAGACTCAACTGTACCTTGGAAAGGTGAATAGCTTGGATCAAAACTGTTTGACCCCCAAATGACTATTTTCCCCTAGATTTTCCGTCGTCAGAAAATCACAATCTGCAGTAGTAATAGTACAACCCTAGAATAAGTTATGCCTTTATATGAATAAACAAAAACATAAAGATATCCCATCCTTATCCCATGTTGTGACTTATTCAACCTTCGTATGTGATACAGTATGTCATTGTGATATTCTCTGAAGTAGAGAAAATTTCGTAGTTTTTACGCGCGTTTATAGCCAGTTTAAGATATGCAAAGAGCTAGAGGAAACTTAATGTAAAGTAATACTTATAATTGAAATTGGATGTTAAATTATAACAAAACACCATGAAATAAAAATAACCAACCTTCAAATGATGCTTCTTCTACCCTTGGAACAAGGAAGATACAAAGATTTGAGGTTCTTCTCTAATAATCTTCAAATTTCTACCCAATTCTAAGATTGGAAACTAGAAGATAATAGATGCATCTCTTACAAATTGAAATTTCTACCCAATTATAAATTGGAAATAACAAAGTGTTGGAGGCTCTTCTCTTAGGAAGGATTTAGGGTTCTTACACCACTTTTCTAAACAAAACCAAACTTGAAACTAGTAGAGCTAGGGTTTAATCAATAAGTAGTAAACAAAAAGGACAAATATGAGAAATAAGGGAAAGAAGAGGATAAAAGAGTAATTGTGAAATAAAAGGGCACAAATGGTATGTTTGAAATACCATTATGCATCATCCTTCCCTCCTTAAGTGAAATTCTCCCTCGAATTGTCCATCTCTTCATCCATAGCATTGTCACCCCAATATGGAACCAAGTGCTTAACATTAAAGATGTCGGGCGTACAAATTGAGCTTGGTAAGTTGAGTCGATAAGCATTATCATTTATCTTTTCTCCAATTGGAAATGGTCCAATCTTCCTTGCCTTGAGCTTGTTGTACTCACCCACGGGAAAACGTTTCTTAGTAAGAACCGCATAAACAAGATCTCCTACTTCAAACTCAACCACGCGTCGTCTTTGATCAACCTTGTTCTTGTATTTCCTTGATGAAGCTTCTAAATGCTTTCGGGTGCTTTCATGTATAACGTGAAGTTGAGAAACAAAGTCTTCCGCCTTAGCATTTGGCCTTTTCAAATCCTGTACTAAGGACAAGTCAAGTGGTACTCTTGGATTGAACCCGTATACCACCATGAATGGTGAATAACCACTACTCCGGTTCACCGCATGGTTGTAAGCAAATTCCGCCTTGCATAAAACTTGATCCCATGTCTTCAAATTCTCCTCAACCAAACAACGAAGAAGATTACCTAGGGAACGGTTTACCACTTCGGTTTGCCCATCCGTTTGAGGGTGATAAGCGGTGCTAAAACTTAAATTGATCTTGACCAACTTCCATAAGGTGCGCCAAAAATGCCCCACAAAACGACTATCTCTATCCGAGACGATGGAAGAAAGAATACCATGTAAATGGTAAATCTCTTTAAAAAAGAGTTGAGCTACCATGACCGCATCCGTTGTCTTTTTACAAGCAATAAAATGAGACATTTTGGAAAAACGATCTACCACTACAAATATTGAATCCATACCTCTTTGAGTACACGGTAATCCCAAGATGAAATCCATGCTCAAATCTTCCCATGGACGAGAAGGAATAGGAAATGGCATGTATAATCCCGCATTAGTGGCCGTTCCTTTAGATAATTGACATATATGTCATCTCTTCACATATCGATGAATCTCCTTCCACATTCCCGGCCAAAAGTATGAACTAGAAACCAAGTTCCAAGTACGAGTAGTCCCCATATGCCCCTCATCGTGAAGCTCCTTAATAATTTTCAATCTCAAGCTTGATTGCGGAATGCAAAGACAATTCTTCCGGTAAAGGTACACATCGAAAAGAACATAATCGCCATTTTGGAGTGACCTTTCATCAACCAAAAGAGGACCAAAATAAGTATCATTCTTTAAGAGCTCCCGAATATCATCGAATCCCAAAATACGAGCCCTCATTTGTGTAAGAAGAGAAGTACGTCGACTCAAGGCATCCGCTACCTTGTTTTGTACACCCGACTTGTGCTTGATGGAAAAAGTAAATTGTTGCAAATAAGAAGCCCATTTACCATGCCTAGTATAAAGCTTGTCTTGAGAATTGATGTGCTTCAATGCCATGTGGTCCGAAAATAAAATGAACTCATTGTGAATAAGATAGTGCCTCCAATGCTTGAGTGCTTGAACAATAGCATAAAACTCAACATCGTAATTTCTATATGCAAGTCTTGCCCCATTCAACTTTTCACTATAAAATGCCACCGGTTTCCCTTCTTGACTAAGAACCGCCCCAACGCATAGTTTAGAAGCATCACAATGAAGTTCAAATGGTTTATCAAAATTTGGTAATATTAAGATTGGATATGTACTTAACTTTATTTTCATCAATTCAAAGGCTTCGTCCGCTTCTTGAGTCCATGAATACTTTCCACCCTTCATGCATTCAGTTATTGGAGCCATGATTCCGCTAAAGTTTGCAATGAACCGACGATAAAAAGAAGCTAACCCATGAAAACTTCGAATATCAAACAAAGTTTTTGGCTAGGGCCGATTGCTTATGCATTCCACTTTATCTTCATCTACCGAAATCCCATCCTTACTAACCACATAACCAAGAAACAAAACTTTATCGGTCATGAATGCACACTTCTTCAAGGTAGCATAAAATTGTTGTGTCCGCAAAATCATGAGAACCTCACGGAGGTAACGTATATGAGATTCCATATTGGGACTATAAACAAGTATGTCATCAAAGTAAACAACCACACACTTCCCAATCAACGGCCGAAGTGCTTGATTCATTACTCGCTGTTGATAGTGGATTTTAGTTCAGGGCTAAAATTGTAAAAGCCAAATTTAATACGCCCACATCCTGCAGAGGATAAATCTATCTGAGTGATGAATACTTCTTCACTTTACGAATTCACCTAGAATGAAGCATGTGGCAACAATCCCAAATATTCTGTGAATTAAATACACAAAATTCATCCAGGATGGAGCATGTAACAACAATCCCAAATACCCTGTGAATTTTTAGCATTATTTATAATGCATGACTAGCCTTGTATTTCCTGTGCTGTTCACGCAGAACTCTCATTATTGGTGCGGCATGACGACTGAGTGTTATTCTCAGCAGAGTAACACGAATCTCAAAGTGTCAATAATGAGGCATACACGAAGTACCCGTACAGGCTACATCTCTCGATGTGTTATACTAGCCCGATTGAGCAACATCTCTCGGTGTGTTATACTAGCCCGATTGAGTATATTTCCTAAGGGAAATCTGGACTGTCCATGTCGGTCTCAGAAACAATCACGACCACGCAAGTTGGCCGCATGATTTAACCAGCCTAGATGATCCTCAGCAGGAGCAGGCTACCACCACAATGACCACCAGCGGGCCCGTTTATGCCCTGGTCGGTCGAACACACGCCATGCTCCAAAAAAACCACCGAACGCTAGCCTGAAGTAGGATGGTTGGGCTGGTGTGGAGCATCTTGGAAAAGCTCGTGCGCACAAGACTGCCAATGTCGGTCTCAAACAGATCGCGGCCGTCCAACTTCGCAAGCATGGTTGGACGGCATAGATCGTCCCATGGCCGGTTGGACAAGCGTTGTCCTGCACACCGGCGAGCCCTCTTTCTACTTACCTGACCAACCTTCTCACGACCTAGCCAGGGAGGAGCAAACGCTTGCTCGAAGTTCGGCCGGCGTGATGCTTTAAGGGTCACATTAAAGTCCACTAGTGTCTTAAATTGATCACGACCATCCAACTTTACCTGCATGTTTGGATAGCTTAGATCAAGCCTGTGACCGTGGGACAGATATACACATGCTCACCACCGACTCAATGTGGGTCCCACATGGTCGGCCTCCCCAAAGGAGGAGCATAGCTTGCCAAACCGTTAGGTTGAAGTCGTGTACACACGACCGATCCAAAACCCTAATTAGGGTTTGCGGCATGTTACATGTATCGCTAATCGATCACGAGCGTCCATCTTTGCAAGCTTGGACAGAGGGTGTAGATGTAGACTTAAAAGGTCCCGAGCATGTCAACATGATCGACCAGGCCAACCATGGCAGGACGTCTTGAAACGCCCCGATATGTCGCGCTGTTTCCAGCTCTTTTGCACACATGACCGATCGACCAAGGCCAACCAGGTGGCAAATTAATTAATACTTTACTACCTAATTAACAAGTAATATAGGGTAGTCAAGGTCTCCCACGAGGAGCACGAGATTCTAGTTGTAAAAATTGTCACGCGCAAAAGAAAATAAACAAAGCAATTAAAAGATAAAGTTGAAAGCAATAAGAGAGACAAGATCAAGGCCTTCTTCGTGATTAAAGTTATGTTCTCTTCTACTTGTTATTAGTCACAGATTATCACCATCCGTAGTTTCCGCAGCTAGCCCCAAAATCCCTAATTTCTTTGCCGCTGTTATGATTCTATTCAAAAGAACCACCCCGGATGTAATTCCTTGCATTAAGATCTATGAATTTAGGTTTAGTACTAGTAGTTAAACACTTTCTAATCTCCAAATCCCTCCGCCTTGTGTTTTCTCCTTACTTATTCCCTAACTTATACTAGATTTAGATTAAACTAACAAATCAATTTAGCATGCATTCTAAACAATCTATCAATCAATCATGAATGTCATTAAGGTAAAAACAAAGCGATAATCATGTGAAAAACTTGAAGATCAAAAACTCAAAACATAAATTCATGGCTACTCATGTTAAAGAGTTCACAAAAGAATAAGAAAAGAAAAGTGTTGTGTGTGTAGAGGTGTGTAGAAGTTATAGAAAACTTCTCTATTTATAGGCTTCAATATTCTCCAAATCTTCCAAGGATTAGAATCCTTTTCTCCAACTCTTCCACCTTCTCTTTCCAAATTTGAGTCCAATCCCAAGTCTTCATACCCATGAGAGAAGTCCATAGAAAATTGGAATTTTTGATCGAAAAAAAAAGATGTGGGAATCCTACGAAACTCACCACGGCCACACCAAAATTTCTCCGCCACGGTCTATTCCGTCGATCCACCTAAAACAATCTTCCATGCAAAGCGGATGAGAGTCGGTGAATTCACCGGCTGGGTTGGTCTTACCGAGTCTTACCAGTCTAGTAATGGATCGGTCATCGAAAGGGATCATCAAACTCGTCCTAGTAGACTCGCCGGAGAAGCAGAGAAATGGGCGAGTTTCCTGCACGACATTCTTTTCCGCCGTTCTCCGCCCGCATCATTCTAATACATCTAAAACAAATTAAGCATTCATTTTGTTCATCCTGCTGACTTCATTCTTCCTTCGATCAAAGAACAAATTTCGCAAAAACTACAGACCCATCTTTGATTTCAACAACAACGTGTCTCTAAGCTAAGATTCAATCTTCATATGAACTCATTACAATCGTATCCTCTTTCTCCTCATATTCACGACACCGCGGACCCATTTCTCTTCCAAAGATTAGCTTCACTACTTCGACTTGGTCCAATTACTCTTCGTTAAACACCAACACCATCAATTTCGCATCTTCTTCTTCCCCCCGAGTCTTTTCAATACCCATTATCGATTCCACAAAGAAGGCAAACCCATTTCTCAATATCTTGATTCGATTCAAACCCATTCAATCCTTGGATCTATCGAACTCAAAACCCATTGTTCTTCTACTTCGACTCTCGATTCATCTCCCGAACCCTAGCTTTTCTTTCATGGCAGCATCTCACTCTTCAAAGATCGAACATCATCGATCGAGCTTCTTCCTCGGGTCTCATTGGCTCAATCTCGTTCTCGATCGATCGGATCATCTTCTCGATTTCTAACTCGCCTTATGGTCAGCAAGCTTAACCTTTTCCACCGCTCATCGATCTCTTCCATGACGAAGCAATCGATCCCAATCGATTCGGCCCGAGCTAAGTTCTTTTTCCAAACAACGGTAACCACCTCCAAACACCTTCTCACCGAGTCGATCTTCTTGTGTTAAATTCCGAAATGAAATGAAAAATATGAGAGACGAGTTCTCTCGATTTAGGGTTGGGTAGATAAGGATATGTACACCCCACGATAGGACACGATAATTACACCCACTAGTAGGTGATAAGGGACACCCCGATAACAACCCCTTAGCCTTGACCGGGCCTGGTTTTAGTACTCCTCCAATTGGGTTGCCCCTTAACCTCAACTGGGCCCATTAGAAATACTAAAGAACATATTCTCATTCTTAAATGTTGAGTGAGAAATAACCACACCATAATGAGAGAACGCGTGTTTGAGAAACGATCAATAAGCATTTCGCCTCGACTTATGCCTCACCAAAAAGGATTTTATGATAATTGCACTCAAAAAGACGGCTTTTTATGGGTCTCACATGTGTGCAGGTAGGAATGAAGAGAGAATTCCTGCGACACGTTGAATGGTGGGAAGAACAACTTCCGAAATATTTTTAAAAACCCACATCTTTTAATATTTTGAAAAACCATTTTTCCTACGCGATCCCTAAGAAAGGAAATCAACCATTTTTATAGAGGATGAGATTACTTACTCACCTTCACATCCGATCGCCAATTATGATAACACCACTCTCACGATCCAATGAAACGTCTTCCGCTCCTCGTCTTGATCTTCTTCGTCTTCTGTTTCAACTATTGATGATAAACCCTTGAATTTCATAAATCCTTGACAATTTATAACTCTTTTTACCTTAACTTTCTTATAAATTTTCCTTCCACGGCTCATTAAATAAAAATAAGAACAAATATTTCTCTTGTTTTTTCTCTCTTTTTTTTTTTTTTTTTTTTTTTTTTTGAAAACAAGAGAAATTAAATACAAAATAAACCATGGCCGTGGAAGAAGTATTTTACCGCTTGATTCTTCACAACTTGTATCGTCTTGAAATCATAAACTTCAAAAATTCTCACCTTTTAATTTTCTTCGCTTTTATGAATAAGTCTTCATACTTGTATGTATAATTATGCTCATTGTATTGTTGCTTTACTTGTTTTGAAATTTGCTCCTTTTCTCATTCCGTTGCTTATAAACCTTAAACTTTTCCAACTTTCCTTGTAGATTTTGATGTCGCTCCTTGTTGATGATGAGAGTGTTTCTATGGATCCGTTGTTGTCGAGAGAGAGAATGGTGCTAACTGCAAATCGAACTACAAGAAGGAAGCTTTCATCTATAGACGTACAAAATTAGCACTCAAGAGATCAAAGAGTAGTGCACAATGTAATTGAATCATGGCTCTTGCATGATTCATTCCCATATACCAACAATCGGAAAATTTGAGGATCCACCCATAATACTGTTTTGCAAACAATAACTCCATACAAATATTAGCACAAAGAAAACAATAGTGAAATTATCGCTCCGCATAGTGTTAGAATCAAGTGTTTCCAATGGTGGATATCTAGAAACAAAATCATCCAAAAATACTTTGAAGCACATACATTCAAACCAATAAGAGGTGAAGGAGAAGAATCAATAGGCAAAGGGTTAGACAAACCTTGCACAATCTCTTGTATTATAGAATCCTCTTCATCCTTAAAAATTGAGTGAATTACTTACCTCTTGTATATCGTGGTCGAAAATCCAAGGCCAACCATGGCGTGTCGTAGGTGCAATCAAATTAATTAATACTTTACTACCTAATTAACAAGGGAGAGAGACAAGATCAAGGAATCCTTCGTCTTGAAAAGAACCACCACGCATTAAGATCTATGAATTTAGGTTTAGTACTAGTAGTTAAACTCGGTCTTTGGTTCACTTTCTAGCGTTGTTTCTACGCTCCACTAATCCCTCCCAAGTAGGCATGTCGCGCGGTTTCCGGGATTGTGGCCAGAATCTCTTTTGCGGCATGGGATTTCAAATCGATTCCAAGATACTCGGTTTTTCTTCGCTCCTCTTTGCTTCTTCTTCCCCCGAGTCTTTTCAATACCCATTATCGATTCCACAAAGCAACAACTTGCCTCTCCGAATCGACTGTCAAATTGAGTGGCTTAGATCACACTTTCATGGGACGAACCCCTAGTGAGGTCTTCAAAGATTGACGTGTTCCTCGGGTCTCACCGGCAATCCTGTTCATCACGCATGCCCGATCGGTCTGCCTAAAACACCTCCCATGCTTGGTTCCCAACCAAGTTCTTTTTCCAAGAGTGATGCTTGCGCACCTCTTTAAAACCCTAAAATTCCACCAACGTTTACGCAAATGAGTGTCATAAGATCATCTCGTCCGTCCAACTCTACCAGACCTTGGTTGGGAAGCCCCGGCTCAAAACAAGCGTAAAATACATAAGTTAAGATAGACCAATAAAGCATCCCCATGATCACCGTCCGCCACTCTTCCACATAGGAGTTAAAACGAGTGATCGGCCAAATAGAGCAAGGGCTCGCCCATGCATCCTCCAAACGATCACTTGAAGATGGTTGGACGTGATGTTTGTTTTTCGGACGCTTGATCGTGACTTACTCGTTAAGCCTTAAATTAGCGATGCTTCATACATGCTTTGATATATTCGATGCATTACATGCATAGAATACACACGATATTTCATAAATATCGATTTCCCAAATAACCTAGTTATTTAACCTAGCACCGTATGCTACCTTCTGTGTGTCCCACGATCCACACAATCGAGACATCAAACATGTCACAAACTGGGGGATACATACTGGGGTATTGGTCTGGCGGTTTACAGCGTGCAATGCGTCATCACAAGAACGTGTCAGGAAGACATGGACGGTTAGTGATGATGGGAGAAGTGGGCTTATACCTGATCGTGTGACAATCACCAACACGAATCCACTACTCCATCACTCCACTTCCTCCACTTCCCACGATAGACGAGGGTTAGGATCAATGACTTGTATAAATAGGTTCTCCTCCCTATTTCCAAAAGACAAGACAGAAATCAAGTGTTGATACAATCGTATTCAAACACCCAGAGCTGATTGCTTACATTATTGCAAGCCAGTTCGGTATTTTGATACAAGTCATAAACAGCCAACACCTTCACAATCTCAACATCTTCTTCGCTTCCCTCCCTAAGATCAACCCCATCTCCTTCACTTTGTGACTGAAGCAAGTCTGGAACGGCCATTTCTTGGTTTAGGCCAGAATTGTACAAATTGATCTCTCGAATCAAAAGCACTCCCGTGCAGTGCATTTGTTTAGGGTTTAGATTCATTTCTCATCCACACACCTCAAATTACCAAAACCAGCAGAAATAGTTTTCACCCATAAACAATTGGCGACCACAGTGGGAGATTAATCTCTAGGTAGCAATCTCAAGATTTTCAAAAAGGATGGTTGGCCTCAGGGATGATTCTACCGCGACGGATCTCAGCCAGAATCCCTCAAATGGTAATGTTTCTCACCTCCTTTGAACAATTATGTTTATAACGAATTTTCATATTTCGATTCCCCCATTGTCTTTGTCGCTTCAACCGATGGAGAAATCCCAATGCTGGATGAACTAGCACGGAGGCGAGAAGTTCTTGCAAGAAATGTGGACTTGATCAAAGAAGCGATAAACGACATACTCGATCTCCTCATCGAGATGACATCAGATACGAACAGTTCTCCTGTTACAAAGATTTCTACACTGGGGACTGATCCCCGCAGCGATCCTCCTCGAGTCAATAGTTTCACTATGAACCATAGGTCGGTGGATCAGGAAGCGCCTTCTCTAGTGGAAAGTTTATGCAAACTTTTACACCTCTCGAAGAATCAGCGGGTGGAGACGTTTGCTGCAATCAACCAGATAGCCTTAGACGTACATTTAGCCCCTTTGCATCCAGAAATCTCGTAGACGCCAGAGATGTATGTGAATAATGTCACATTTACAGAAGACGACATGATAGCGGAGGAAGGTCACAACCGGGCCCTACATGTTACTGCGCGCATCAAGAATTCAGAGTTCAAGAGGGCCATCACCGACACGGGAGCGTCTTCGAATGTGATTACTCTCAAGACTCTCAGGACGGAAAATTTTCGCTCATGCAAGATCGTACGACAGACTACCACGATGACAGACTTTGAAGGAAACCAAACCAACACGTACGGGTATGTCAATCGGAATTTATCTGTAGGGCCCGTCCAGTCAAAGGTGAAATTCGAAGTCATAGAAAAGGAGCCAGACTACCATATGATACTCGGGAGACCGTGGCTTCATGACAGTAGGATTGTCCCTTCGATGTATCATCAGTGCCCGAAGACTATGCTGAATAAAGAAGTCGTTCGTATTCCTGCATCGTTGTCTCCTTACGCACCGATATGTGGAGTGGAGTTATTTGAACCAAGAGAAGCTCCGCGGGAAGAACCAGACAAAGTTCATTGCATCCCACTCCCCACGTGGGCGTCAATCCAGGAGGAGGACCGACTTGCATATCCTCACGATGCATCTTTGCTGACAAGGCATTCTTCTTCATCCGGTGAAGCAGCGACCCACGTTCACACTAAGAGGGAGACTGATGCCCAATCTCCCCGCCCAGTTGAATGCTACAAAAACGACGAGCCATAAGAAGAGGTGCTAGATGCTCCACGACATCTGCAAGATGGCACCAACGACGGATGAGCTCGAAATCGTTAATATCGGGAATGAAGAATCTCCCATGCCTATCTCCATCAGCTCAACTTTGTCCACGGATAAACGCACAAAGCTCGTCCAACTTCTCAAAGAATATCAGGACGTATTCGCTCGGACGTATGAAGAAATGCTCGGTTTAGATGAAAAATCGGTCACCCATCATCTACATGTCATATACGGATCCAAGCCGATCAAACAGTCTCCGAAGCAATTCAGGCACGAGGAGGAAGAGCAAATCAAGATTGAGATTCAGAAGTTGATAGTTGCTGGCTTCATCAAACCCATTCATCATCCGACCTGGTTGGATAATGTGGATCCAGTGAAAAAGAAAAACGAACATATCTGGTGCTGCGTAGATTTGAGACTTGAACAAATGCTGCCACAAAGACGATTTTCCTCTGCCTAACATCGACATGTTAGTAGACGCCACTAGCGGACACGGAATGTTCTCCTCCATGGATGGATGTAGCGGCTACAACCAGATAAGGATGTATGAGCATGCAAGTAAGACAACTTTTTAAACCCCTATTGAAAACTTTTATTATACCGTAATGCCATTCGGTTTGAAGAATGCCGGTGCGACGTATCAACGCGCTATGACGGAAATCTTCCATGACATGATGCATAAGCAAATTGAAGACTACGTGGATGATATAGTAGTCAAATCCAAGACTCAAGCTATCCTCACAATGCCGCTTCCGTGAACCGTGGAGCTCCAAAGCTTCATGGGCAAGGTGAATTTGACGTTTTATACATGGTCTAGCCTAGCTCGTTGCTTCATTAACTCCCTTGTTGAAGAAAGGAGTAAGTTTCGTCTGGACCGCACTACAGCAGGAAGCGTTTATGAAGATTCAAGGAATATTGTCATCTTCAAATCATCACAAAGGGTTCGCCTATTATGTCAGCCCGGACGAGAGCGGGCCCGGGACATCTTCAGATCTACTGGAGCCGACACCTCAAGGTGTAATTGCGCATCAATAGGGCGGTACCTATCAATCATGCTTTGTTAAAAAACTAGCGCTTTCAGACATCCTCTGAACTCCGTGAAGCTGCTGAACGCTCAGTTGCGACAGCACCTGCCCTGCTAGAAACAGCAAGCACAAGAATGAAGAGCCTCACGATGTTCGTGGAAGCATATATTTCACCAACGGACAATACAACCTTAAGCCTTTTGTAAGCGGTTTCGATGAAGTCAGTAGGAGGAAAACCACCACCGAGATACAACATCATGCGCGTCAACTCCAACTCCGATCACCGCATGCACGACTGCCACAATGATGAAACAACGTCCAAGATATTCCATATCTGGCTCGACGGCAGCAACATCAATAAGAGACACTTTCAGAATTTCGTCTCCCGTAGAAGAAGTAGTTGCGTTACCAAAGGAGATTGCACCATCATTAGTTAAGTCATTCGCATGAAGGAACTTCCCTACTTCTCAAAGACACGATCCAAAGATGATAATGGCAAAGGAGTATGACTGGGGACCGCTTAGCACTGCCCATCTCAAAGATGGTGAATTTAGAGATATGCAAGCACACTATCATTATGATTCCAAGATGTCCAAAGACGAGGATATACTCAAGTGAGCAGACGTAAAGACGGCCTCATAAACCTAGCGTGATAGCATCTATCAAGTCGAAAGTTCATTGGATACTCGTGGGCAGGGGACTGTCTCCCTCTTCCCTATTCCATGAAGAAACATCAAGAAAGCCATCGGTTCCAGCTTCTCCCTCTAATAACGAGACGATCTCTACCATTATATGAAGGGTGGCAAGTTCGTGCAAGTTGCCACCACGCCTCTCCCTGCCAGTCTCTTATGATCACAGCTGCTGCCAAGAACAGTTGTTGCTCGTCGATTGATACCATCCAGAGCTTCACCATATCAACGACCACTACGTAAAAAAGTCAAGAACCTCTACAGCACAAGAGATGGTCAATCAAGAAGCATGTAATTCGCAAGGGGAAACCAAACTGAAAAAATAAGCCGCTTCAATGCTCCCTCCAGCAGAAGCCGCTTCAATGCTCTCCCCAGAAGAAGGCGTTTCAACGCTCTCCAGGACCTGCTCGCTCCAGAAGCTGCTTCAACGCTCTCCAGGACCTGATCGCTCCAGAAGCTGCTTCAACGCTCTCCGGGACCTGCTCGCTCCAGAAACTGCTTCAACGCTCTCTACAGGACCCACATTCACATTTGAGCACACAAGGTTCATTTTTGAGCAAAGCAAGCACGCGGTGGGTCCCACGTTCGAGCGAAGCAGCCAGTAAGGCCGGTGTTTATTCAAGCTAGCTGGGTCGGTATTTGGTCGAAGTAGCAAGGATGACGCTCGAGCAAGCACATCAATCGTAAGGGAAAAACAGACACAAGACAGGGCCGACGTTTGAAACATGTACACGGTGGACGAGTGTTTGATCAAAGCATGCACATCTACCCATGTTCGAAGCAAGCATGCTTACATCGGGTCCCACGTTCGACCAAAGCAGGCACGCAGTGGACCCACGTTTAACCGAAGCAGGCACAACAAGCCCATAATCGATCAAGCAGGCGCATGATGAGTCCCACGGTTGAGCGAAGTAGGCGGGCCCACATGCCTATCAAACAGGTGCAACGGGGTGACGTTTGGTCGAAGCATATACATGGTGGGGTCCACATTCGTCCAGGGTTACATGCACGGTTTTCTATGGGAAGAGGAGCATACAAGTTCTATTCCCTTCTTGGCTCAAATACCCGAAGAAGGAAACCGGTCCCACCCAAAATTCCATGCTTCCACTGGCGCGTTCACATGGACAATTGCTAGTGGTCGGTCAAAGCTTTTCCGGGTAAACTCCCTCCATCTCGTTTTTCTCACGTGTATTTGTCACCATCTCATGCCTACCCCACAATAATGTAACCATTATGCGCTAGGCAGGGGACTTAATGTTGATGGTGGATTTTAGTTCAGAGCTAAAATTGTAAAAGCCAAATTTAATACGCTGACATCCTGCAGAGGATAAAGCTATCTGAGTGATGAATACTTCTTCACTTTACGAATTCACCTAGAATGGAGCATGTGGCAACAATCCCAAATATTCTGTGAATTAAATACACAAAATTCATCCAGGATGGAGCATGTAGCAACAATCCCAAATACCTTGTGAATTTTTAGCATTATTTATATGCATGACTAGCCTTGTATTTCCTGTGATGTTCCCGTAGAACTCTCATTTATTGGTGCGGCATGACGACTGAGTGTTACTCTCGGCAGAGTAACACGAATCTCCAAGTGTCAATAATGAGGCATACACGAAGTACCCGTACAAGCTACATCTCTCGGTGTGTTATACTAGCCCAATTGAGCAACATCTCTCTGTGTGTTATACTAGCCCGATTGAGTATATTTCCTAAGGGAAATCTGGACTGTCCATGTCAGTCTCAGAAACAATCACGACCACGCAAGTTGGCCGCATGATTTAACCAACCTAGATGATCCTCAACAGGAGCAGGCTACCACCACAATGACCACCAGCGGGCCCGTTTATGCCCTAGTCGGTCGAACACACGCCATGCTCCCAAAAAACCACCGAACGCTAGCCTGAAGTAGGATGGTTGGGCTGGTGTGGAGCAGCTTGGAAAAGCTCGTGCGCACAAGACTGCCAATGTCGGTTTCAAACGATCGCGGCCGTCCAACTTCTCCAGCATGGTTGGACGGCATAGATCGTCCCATGGCCGGTTGGACAAGCGTTTTCCTGCATACTGGCGGGCCCTCTTTCTACTTACCTAACCGACCTTCTCATGACCTAGCCAGGGAGGAGTAAACGCTTTCTCGAAGTTCGGCCGGTGTGATGCTTTAAGGGTCACAAGAAAGTCCACTAGTGTCTTAAATTGATCACGACCATCCAACTTCACCTGCATGTTTGGATGGCTTAGATCAAGCCTATGACTATGGGACAGGTACACACATGCTCACCACCGGCTCAATGTGTCCCCACATGGTCGGCCTCCCCAAAGGAGGAGCATAGCTTGCCAAACCGTTAGGTTGAAGTTGTGTACACACGACCGATCCAAAACCCTAATTAGGGTTTGCGGCATGTTACATGTGTCGCTAATCTATCACGAGCGTCCATCTTCGCAAGCTTGGACGGAGGGTGTACATGTAGACTTAAAAGGTTCTGAGCATGTCAACATGATCACCGTGGGCCCATCTACACGCATGACCGATCGACCAAGGCCAACCATGGCAGGACGTCTTGAAACGCGCGCCCGAAGTAGGCATGTCGCGCGGTTTCCAGCTCTTTTGCGGCATGGGATTTCTGTTGCAAATCAATCTCAGCCGCTCTTCTTTGCCTGTCAAATTGAGTGGCTTAGATCACACTTTCATGGGACAGTGAGGTACGTACGTGTACACGTGGCCGTCTACACGCATGCCCGGTCGGTCCTGCCTAAAACACCTCCCATGCTTGGTTCCGACCAAGCTGAAAAGTGATGCTTGCGCACCTCTTTAAAACCCTAAAATTACACCAACGGTCGCAAATGAGTGTCATAAGATCATCTCGTCCGTCCAACTCTACCAGCTTGGTTGGGCAGCCCTGGCTAGGAGTTAAACGACTAATGAAGCATCCCCATGATCACCGTCCGCTACTCTTCCACATAGAGTGGTCGGCTAAAGCAAGGCTCGCCCATGCAGCCTCCAAACGATCACTTGAAGATGGTTGGACGTGATGCTATTTTAAGACGCTTGATCGTGACTTACTCCGTTAAGCCTTAAAATAGCGATGCTTCATACATGCTGAATATATTCGATGCATTAGATGCATGGAATACACACGATATTTCATAAATATCGATTTCCCAAATAACCTAGTTATTTAACCTAGCACCGTATGCTACCTTCTGTGGGTCCCACGATCCACACAATCGAGACATCAATTATGTCACAAACTGGGGGATACATACTGGGGTATTGGTCTGGCGGTTTACAGCGTGCAGCGTGCAATGCGTTATCACAAGAACATGTCAGGAAGACATGGACGGTTAGTGATGATGGGAGAAGTGGGCTTATACCTGATCGTGTGACAATCACCAACACGACTCCACTACTCCATCACTCCACTTCCTCCACTTCCCACGAGAGACGAGGGTTAGCTCAATGACTTGTATAAATAGGTTCTCCTACCTATTTCCAAAAGACAAGACAGAAATCAAGTGTTGATACAATCGTATTCAAACACCCAGAGCTGATTGCTTACATTATTGCAAGCCAGTTCGGTATTTTGATACAAGTCATAAACAGCCAACACCTTCATAATCTCAACACCTTCTTCGCTTCCCTCCCTAAGATCAACCCCATCTCCTTCACTTTGTGACCGAAGCAAGTCTGGAATGGCCATTTCTTGGTTTAGGCCGAGTGTACAGATTGATCTCTCGAATCAAAAGCACTCCCGTGCAGTGCATTTGTTTAGGGTTTAGATTCATTTCTCATCCACACACCTCAAATTACCAAAACCAGCAGAAATAGTTTTCACCCATAAACACTCGCATAAATGTACTTGGAGCATTTGATAGCCCAAATGGCATAACCATCCATTCATACAAACCGTCTCTAGTCTTGAAAGCGGTCTTCCATTCATCTCCCACCTTGATACGAATTTGATAATATCCATTTTTAAAATCAAGTTTGCTAAAAACACATGCTCCACTTAATTGATCAAGTAAGTCATCCAAACGAGGAATTGGAAATCGGTACTTCAATGTGATTCTATTGATTGCCCTACTATCCACACACATACGCCATGAACCATCTTTTTTTGGTACTAACAAGGCCGGTACCGAACAAGGGCTAAGACTCGGTTTTATAAAACCTTTGGATATAAGCTCTTCAACTTGGCGACGTAATTCTTCATGTTCTTTGGGACTCATCCGGTAGTGGGCTTTGTTGGGAAGACTTGAACCGGGTACTGGATTTTGGTGTTGCACATCTCGTAATGGTTGTAATACATCCGGTAAGTCGGTAGGAAAAACATCTTGAAATTCTTCGATAATTGGCTTGACTAGCGGTGGCACGGAATCATACGATGGAAATTCTTTAACATGAAGTATATAGAAAACCTCCGAATCATCCAACTCTTCTATGAACTTTTGATAAGTAAGTAGATTTTTACCATCACCATTTTGTGGCTTAGGCATAAGCTCACGATTGGGTACAAGAGTCAACTTCTTATTGCTCCACATGAACGAATAGTTGTTTGTTCTCCCATCATGATTCACAAACCGATCATATTGCCAAGGGCGCCCAAGAAGTAAATGACATGCATCCATCAAAACAACATCACACCAAACATTTTCTACATATTTGTTACCAATAGAAAAATTAATGAGACAACATTTAGTGACTTTTACCTCGCTTCCTTGGTTAAGCCATGATAAAGAATATGGAGAAGGATGGTCTTTTGTCTCTAACTTCAACTTTCGAACCACTTCTTCGGAAACGGTATTTTCACAACTCCCCACATCAATCACAAGCTTGCAAACTTTCCCACCAATTGTGCAAGTGGTTTGAAAAATATTGTGGCGTAGCCATCGATCACCTTCGTCGAGTTTTGGAGTAAAATAGTTACGCAACACAACCAAACATGGTCCTTGGTCACCGGTGATAAACTCCTCTTCCACTTCTTCGTCGGGTTCTTTATCAAATATTGGTGGCTCCATAAGATCCAAATATGCATCACCTTCATCATCGCCTTGAACAAGTAAGTTCTTCCCCGGACGATCACTCTTCCTACAATCATATGCTTTATGTCCTTCGTCTCCACACTTGTTACATTTACCTTGAAAGACTTGTTGAGAAGTATTGGATTTTGATGGAACGTTAGTAGTTGGAGCTCGATGAGTTGGAATTGGAGAAGTAGTATTTTTAACACCTCATTGAGTGTGAGTACTCCAATTGGTATGTGAAACTCTCCTTGCGTATTGCTTCTCCAAAGATAATGCCCTTTAATATGCTTCCGACACATAATAAATATCAAATAAGTTTAAAGTGTCTTGATATTGCATTCTCAAACCTCCTATATACCTTGCTACAAGTTGTTCTTCCGTTTCGTTAATATCGTTCCTTGCAACCAATTGATAGAACTCTTTGGTGTAGTCATTAATCGACTTGGACCCTTGCCTAAGATTTTGAATTTGTTGATAGATAAGTCTTGTATATTTATGGGGTAGAAATGCAAGCCTCATATGTTTCTTAAGTTTCTCCCAAGATTCAATTTTAGCTTGACCTCTTCTCAACCTCATTTGTTTAAGTTGTTGCCACCAAGCGCCGGCTCTTCCTCGAATTCTTGTTGAAACCAACCCAACTTTCTTATTTTCGAGCACTTCCTTGAAGTCCAAGATTTCTTCAACCGTTTCTAATCAATCAACAAATTCTTCCGGAGCTAAACCCCCATGGAATTCCGGAATATCAACTTTGAGTCCACCTTCCCATCGGTTTGAAGTAGTAACATTGTGGTATCTCGGTCTTTCTTCAAACATTTGGCGTCTCCCTTGTTGATGAACATGACTATCAAAAGAAGTGGTCTCCTCATCCGTTACTTCTTCTTCATAATGATGATGTTGAGTTCTATATTGATCTTGATGGATATTTAAGTTACCAAATCTTAAAAAAAAAATCTTCAAATTTTGTATCCATTCTTTGTTGCATTTCATCAAACACTTCATGCTTAAAGATCTCTAATTCTTCTTTCATAGAAATTTCACCTTGATTAACTCTTTTCCTTGGAGCCATAATGAAATCACAAGGAGAATGAACCCAATTTGACAATAGAACATACAAAGATTCAAACCCCCAAGCTAATAATTAAAATCTTCTCCACAATTTCCCCAAAAAAAGAAACCAAAGCTCTTAATACCAACTAATGTAAAGTAATACTTATAATTGAAATTGGATGTTAAATTATAACAAAACACCATGAAATAAAAATAACCAACCTTCAAATGATGCTTCTTCTACCCTTGGAACAAGGAAGATACAAAGATTTGAGGTTCTTCTCTAATAATCTTCAAATTTCTACCCAATTATAAGATTGGAAACTAGAAGATAATAGATGCATCTCTTACAAATTGAAATTTCTACCCAATTACAAATTGGAAATAACAAAGTGTTGGAGGCTCTTCTCTTAGGAAGGATTTAGGGTTCTTACTCCACTTTTCTAAACAAAACAAAACTTGAAACTAGTAGAGCTAGGGTCTAATCAATAAGTAGTAAACACTAAACAAAAAGGACAAAGATGAGAAATAAGGGAAAGAAGAGGATACAAGAGTAATTGTGAAATAAAAGGGCATAAATGGTATGTTTGAAATACCATTATGCATCAAAACTTAATGTAATTGTATGTGTCATTTGTGGGACCACAAGATTGGATAAGGTCGAGCATCGACCTAGCGTGGTAGTTTGTCCATGACTGGAGCAAACGGCAGGGCCAATGCCGAAAATGAGTTGAGGTCAAGTGTTGACCTGGCCGTCTATGTATTAGATGAGCAAAAGCGAAGGGCTAAGGTTGAGTGCAAGCTAGCATGGTCATCCGCCTTTGGAAGAGCAGATGCTAAGACGTCCATAAGAGAAGCTACGACATGGTGTCTATTTTTGAAGATAGCAGAGACCTGGCGTCTTTCTTTGAGGAAGGCAAAAACCCTAATTTCTTTGTGAGCGTCTTGTAGGTGATATTGCAACCTCCGAAGGAAGAAAGCTGTCGTAAACATGCTTGTAAGCTCGAGATGTTGTTGAGTTTAGACAATCTCATGAATATCAGATGTCATGAGATTAAATTATTTGTCTTACAATATGCTCAAGGCTCTAATATATCAATGGGGAAGGGAGGAAAAATGGTTTTGGGCATACTCTTTTAGAGACCTTATTACTCACTGGAAAGTGTTGATAGATAGCAAGTAAACTCTATATACTCAAAATGGGGAGATCATGGTCTTGTTACATTTTCTATTTTTACAATATTAACCTTTTTGTATACACTATAATCTGTATTGACACGTGGACGGAGATCGTGAGCTGAAGCTGGATACAAGCATACAACGACATACACCGAATCAGTTATGAGTTAGCTTAGAATCTAAGCAGATGTCATTTTAGTAATAATCTAGTGTCTCCTTTCCCTATAAAGAGGAAAGATAAGGAGGATAAAAGGGACATACTTTTGGGGGGTGAGAAAAGGAGGAGTAACAAATCCACTACCTCTGAAGAGAGGAATAATAGCTGGATTGGTTTTCTACCTTCGTTCTACCTTCGGCCTACCTTCATTCTACCTTCGTTTTACCTTCATTACCTTCGTTATACCTTCGTTACACCTTCGTTATACCTAGAAACCTTCACTGAACTTCATTATCATTAATGAAGTTCATCAACCTTGTAACAAATCAAAAGCATAATAAACTTCTTTTACCTTCCCGTGGATGTAGACACTCCGTTGTCGAACCACGTTAATTATCTTTGTGTAAATCTCTTATTTACTTGTTTATATGTCATATTTTACTTGTTGTTTTATGGTTTAAATCAAGATCCAATGATCTTGTTCATTTGGTTGTTGCCACTAGAAAAATGGTAGTAACACTTTTCTCTCAAAAAAAAAAAATATATGCTCAAGACTCGCAAACTTTGCAGTGTCTTTAACTTGGTGGTGAGACTTGTTGTAGAGCTAACACCATTCTATAGATTGATTTTATGACTAGACTAAGATCGAGCCGTGGTGGAATAGGTAGAAAGGGCTAAAGTTCATGCTACATCTTGAGGTTATCTTAAATCTTGGCTTGAGCTAAGCTTGAACCTTGTGTTTGAGTCTCGCGTTAATTTTAATATTGAGCTTTAGCTTGAAATTAAGCTCGAGCTCGTCTTTTGACTCTTTTCCGCAGGCCCGAGCTGCACCTGTGAAACTAAACTTCAGTCTGCTCTCAATGGGAAAAATACGGTTTAGTCCAAAATCTCATCCAAATATACTAGTTAGTCCTAACCCATTCAACTAGGTACAAATTGGTCCTTTTATATGGAAAGTACACAAATAAACTTCCTGGTTTACAATTTAGTCAAAATATTCGCACTTTAGTCCAAAGTGACTCATGATGATGTCAGCAGTTTAAAATAATATAATAAAAAATTAAAATCAATTTATCTTTCGAACCGTTTGTCCAAAATTCGCAAATTTTATATATTCGGAAAGCTTTTTCCGAGAGCTAAAAAAAGAATACCCATATGACTATATAATTCTCATTTTTAAAAAAACTTAGTTTGCATTGGTGTACAAACATGTACACATCAACAAAAATACAACATGTTTACAACCCAAACTCACTACCAACACCAGCTCCAACGCTCAACCACTCTTAACCCCGTTGTTGCAAACTGCAACACCTCAACCATTCAACTCAATTTTTTTTATCCGTTTCTATATCTTTCCAATCTTAGATGCACTTTTCTACAGCAACACTACCCATCCAACAACAACATAAATTCCTTCTCCTCAGTACCACCAACATCACACATTTCAGATTTCATCTTTGCAATTACATCGACATTTCATATTTATTCACCAGATCACCACTTCAGAGTTCTACCATCTCAATAACACCAGTTACTCAGATGCACCATTCTTTGTACTGCAACATAGAAGCAAACCCATTCTTCCAAATTTCCCATAACATCACCTGCAATTGCTTTATAGCCAGCTGCAACTCATCCATACCCTGTAATTGCTCGCCAACAACAATACACAACGCTTTTTCATTTCGTTATCAGCTTACTCACTGCAGACTCTAAATCACATAAAGTAACAACACTGTCTCCATCTCACATTCATCAAATCAACAATTATAACACCCTTGAAATCTCATTAACACCATCTTCTTTCAGACTCGAGCAGGCATAAACTCTAACAACCAAACACATCTTTCCTTCGCTGCAGAAAACCACATCTTCTAATTCATGTACAATCATAAACTGCATCCTGTTTTCAACCACAGATTCAACCCAGGACAACCAGTAACAAGCATGAGACATCAAATCGCCTGTATTAGCTCCATCAGACATAATGCCAGCGTTTTCATTCATAGTTGTATCATGTGAACTTAAAGCCTTTCTACCTCCTTTTTCTTCTGCAGCCCTTGCAGCATCGTCCTTTCTTGCCCTCTCTCACTCCATTGAAGCTCTAAGAGTAAGAGCAAGGTGTACAAGCATGTACACCTGTAACAAGCACAAAAAAAATGTGCACTTATATATGCACCCATATAACTGGTGTACAAGAAAATACACCGGTTAATTCTTACGTACTTTTAAGAATATATGCTTACCAATACTTTTGTTGAATGATCTTTTCTGTTGTATATCTGACCGAGATTCGAGAGGTTGTTGCCAATTTGGGTTGCATCCGTTGATGGAAGTTCCTGCGGGCAAATAGAAGCAACATTTATAAAGTTACAGTAGATATGACAATTTGGATGGATTGATACATTAGCAAGCCTGAGTTTATATTATGTGAATCATATCTAGTTCCTCAACGACTTTGGATTTTAGTTTAACTTACTGTTGCAGTTGGCCTTGATTCTACAATCTTTATGTTGTTATAGTGGAAAGATGCTTGCTTGCTGGAGAAGTATTGATACAATCGACAGTATTGGAGCAATCAGACAGCCCTAACATTTCTGTCGTAACCAACATCCAATGAATCATAGCATCACTAATTCGACATCCAAAAAACTAAAAGAGATTGTTCACTAAAACTTGATTAAGAGTCCTAAAATGGGATACTATGTACACATGTAATTTCTATCATATGTGTACGACAATGTACACTTATATTAGGTGCACAAATATGTACACATGGTGGTGTACCACCATGTACACATCTACAAAAATCATGAAAATCCAACATCCATACCCATAAAACATGCCATATATCAATGAGACAGGACAGTAGTGTACACCATGTGCACATGTACAAAATGTAGAAAATATAAACATACACAAAACATGTCGTATATTCATGAGACGGAACAAAATGCAGAAGTTTATACACATAAACAACTTGAATCGTCTACACATAAAAAGTCTACAAAAAAAGAAAGGAAAAAAACACAAAATTGGGCATATCCTAAATAAGCAGTTAATCTAAGTAATTTCACATGAAACTTCTCAACGGGAGTTGCAAGTAGAGAGTTTAGTGGAAAAATATTTCTTCCCACAACGAGTATAACTAAAACCAGTCCAAGTGGGTTCATGCCAATAAGATTTGACGCCTACGAATCATAAATATATATAATTTAAATCTTCAAATAGATCCAAGAGGAGGAAAATTATGAACTATCAATTTAGTTTTCTCCCCACAATGACGAGACTGACAAGTTTACTTAGTTGCAAGGAATTATTTTCTGATGTCGTAGTTATATTGCCGAGGGTTTGAATAGGGTCAAGTGTTTAGACGCAACCAACACTACTAAGAAATTTCGGTATCATGGAACACAATCAACTCAAATAATGCTAAATTTAATATATAAAACCCAAAAAGTTAATGTCAAATGTACATCACGACAATACAGTTCCTGTACCATTAGTTATCAGTATGTGTACAATTATGTACACATTAACTTTCCGTAGGTGTACAACTATGTACACGTTAACAATCACCAACTGTAGAGTAGATTCTTCGTTCACAACACACAAAAGAAAGCAAGAATCAATATTTTCAAATTAACAAATGAAAAGCAATACTTATTTACTCATTTTTTTAACATGTGCAAGTATGAATTTTTAACTAAAAATTAAAAGGTGACAAATTTGATTATAGCTGAAACAAACACCTTTCAATACCAAACACATTCCATATCTCCAATTATTTTTTAAACAACAAGAGTGGAAATGAGTTGCTTAGCCAACAATATCACAACACATAACATACCAAATAATATATATAAACATCACCTGCAGTCGGTAGGAAACATCAACAGCAGCAGGCACAAGTCTGGGTTCCATGGAGTGCATTATATACTCAACTAGGCCACAAAACCCCAACCCCTAGCATTTTTGAGTTGACTCAAGGATACAAGTCCAGATAACAAAGGTAGTAAGTTCAACACAAGAAGAGGTTAAGATTAACACCTAGTTCTCGGTCAAAACTTTCTAACATGGGTCCAAGAAACAGCAGTGCAGTGCAGGAATAAGCCTTAAGAACATGGTGTAGCATATGATTATGCCATCAATGCCGAAGATTGTACCTGAACCTACCTCTTTTTATTAGATGGATTGATAGTTGATTTTCAATTGCTTCATATCTAGGACAATATACAAATCGGCCGATCGGAATCGCCACCTATTCCACCTTTGACCAAATGCATCAACAAGTAGAGTAAAATACTTTGTTACTACTCATTCCTAAATTACAAATCATACCTTAAGGTTAATGCTCATCCCCATGTTTCCATCCATTGTGGTCCTTTACAAAGAGGAGTTTACAAGAAAAGAGGTCACCATCTAGCTATAATAAGCACATCCAATCGAAATTAAAAATGAGGTAATAGTGCCATCAATCAAAAGTTTCTTAATGCCTACAAACAACCGAGAACAACATTTTTTAAGTCCCACCTTTGCCATAGCGTCCAGCTATTGACCACTACAAATATTTGCGAGAAATGCCCCTAAAAATGAAAACGACATCTTTTATATGCGAAGAAAGATAAGGTCACTTTCATCAAAATATAAGAAATAAGGTCACTTGCTACAAACAAGTCATTTAATGTATCTATTCGTCTTGCAGCAGGAGGGAAACTAACAAGTGCCCTTCCTTTTCCCTACACAAAAGGCATACACTATAAAGTAGTATAGCTCATTAAAGGAAGAGTCATACGCTCTTAACTAAATGTAAACAAAACCGAACACAAAAAACTGATGTGACTAAAACAAATTCGATAAGGACACCATAACATATAATTGGTGTACAAGCATATACACCTCATACAACAAACACAAAAAAAGGTGTACTAACGGGTGTACAAGAAAATACACCGGTTAATTCTTACTTTTAAGGTTAAGCATAAAATCCCATGTCCACACTGCTATAATGGTTATGGACCACTTAATCTACACGGCCATGGTGATATGTAAAAATTTTAATTACGAACATCAGTAATTTAATAACACCTCATTTTCATATAATCATGACACAGTTGTGAGTGATGCACGAATGCATTTTAAAGACTTAGTAAGTTAGTTTCTCATATATGATGCATGTACAGTAAACAAGGGGCAAGAGCTTTGTTATGTAAAAGTTTAGACGTTCCTATCCGCAACTTGGGCGCCATTCGTTCTCCATAAACATTTTCAAGCTATTATAGCAGTCACCTGTAAGCAATCCCTTTTTGTAGTTCATTTCCAATTTCACTCTCATAGTACACCATTTAGTTAGTGACTGAAAACCAACCTAGCACGTACCTGGACGCAACACTCAAAGCAGTCTACCTTGGTTACCCCAACTAAACCAGTCAGACAATATAATCTCCCAACATTTGAACACTTGATTGAGACTTAAACTATAGTTCCACCAAGAAAACCTATGTATTAAGACGGATGGAGTCCACTGTTGGATCCCAATCTCCAGACTCAATTTGTCAAAATGAAATGTTATCTTATGATACATATATCATTTTAAACCTAACATATCGTTCCCAATCAATTAATCATTTCTTAACTTATCATACCTAGATCCAGACAAGATGGTTAGTTGCAAACCGATCCCCATTAACTCTCCACAAGAAAACCATCAATTAACTTCTCAACCTCAAAGAATCTCCAATAAAGAATGGAATAAACTACATACACCGATCTAATTCGAACTAACATTAATAATATAATACTATCCTTCAAACTCAACTCATAATGGGAACCATAACTATTGTGTATTAATCATATAATAACACAAAAAATGTGACTTACCAATGGTGTGGATTGGGGTTACAATCTCTCCAATAACCAACCATCAAAATACGCATCTATCTCTTAACAAATAACCGAAAGCTAGGTGAATGATGACACCGCGCTTCTTGTTTTAAAGTGACACCTTCGAATCTGTATGTAAGAGAATTAAGACTCAATGCGCGAATTATAGATCAACAATCAAAACCAAATGATTCTCCACAAAAATTCAATAAACCTCAAATAGATCTCATAGAAATCAAAAATTTCCAGAAACATGTTATTACCCAAACACAAAACGAACCACAAATACAAAATCCATTGATCGGAACATGATCTGATAATCAATCAAAATAAAAACGAATACCTAAAAGCAAACAAACTGCTGATGTAAAATTAAATTGAATTTGAATAAGATTTAAATGAAAATTTACCAGATCTATTTGTTTTTTAGATCATCTCTGAGAGGTTCTTGGGGGTCGAGACTCTAGAGAGAGGGTAAATGTAGAGAAGCTTAAATAAAATGATCTAAACCGGATCATGAATCGAATTCGAGCTGAGATTTTACCAAAAATCCTATGACTTTCGTCTTCAACAGTAGAATGAGAGCTTTTTCGAGAGTTTGAAACCAAGACATTGAAAATGATTAAGATGAAAAAATATCAGATTTTGTTTTATGGGTATTTTTGTCATCAAAAAAACACATTTTGGACTGAATCGTTCGTAAATGGACTGACTCGTCTGAAATAACGTGAATTTGGATCTCCTAGTACTAGGCATGAGAGAGCAGGACTAAAGTGTCTAAAGCCCAACATATTTGGGACTAACCGTCAATTTTTACGCTCTCAATTGCACTTGGCAAGGTGAATGGCTTGGACCAAAACTGGGCCGGCCGCCCCCAAAATGACCATTTTTTTCCTTGACTTTTCGTCGTCAAAATCCATCTACAATGGAGTACACATTACAACCCTAAAACAAGTTCTGCCTTGTATAACCCCGTAAACTCGTTTTCTAGACGACGGACACGTATACTCAGGTACATATCTTCTCACCGAAGTGCAATGTCGTCGCCCGTACGTGTCTTTTACTGCGTTATTCATTGAACATCCCTCCTGTAATGGGAAAACCCATTCCCATTGATTTTTTTGTTATTGTCCGGCAAGCCAATGCTTACATCGCTGACTCTTTTCCTCTTAGGTGACGATGCCTCTCCTAGAGGACACTGTCTCTATCTTGCGATCCACCTTGCTTTGTTGATACCTCATCGATTCTTTTGCCCTTACTTTGATTTTTTTTTTGGGGGGTATTGCTGACTCCAAACTTCTTATATGTGTTTAATTTTGCTAAAAATTTGTAGGAAATTTGTTGTTGGAAAATGAGTTCAAATAGAGGATGAAAATGACGATTATTTCTACCCTCCCAATATCAATTGGCGATTACAAACAGGTATGCGAAATAATGCCTTCGAGGATACAATGAAAGCCCCACAACGGAAAATTGGATTCAAGGTTTGCACCCCTTGACCCAATCAAGAACACACTAGGTTTTGTTTAGATGATGCTTTAGATGGAGAGAAAACGAGTTTGATTTCATTGTGTAGAATGGGAAATGTCTTCACTATTTATAGGGATATTCATGCCTATTGGAGATGCCTCTTCACTTCCAAAAGACACATAAGGTGTCTATTGGGAATGGTTGCCTTTTGAACCATCACACCTATTAAAGGTGTCTCTTCATCTCCAACTAACATCCATTGTGTTTATCCAACACGAGAATACTTTCCGTCATAGCGGCAAACCAAAACATAAAACCATTTTATTTTCTAAGATATTGAAAATATCCAACAATCTCCCCCTATTTTCAATAACCAAAAAACATGAAAATAAAAACAAAACTTTTTAAATCAGAGTGGCTGCATCACACAAGTGACTGCCTACGTACCCGAGTGGGATCAAGCCAACGTAGTTCAAGCACAATTGAGACTAAGCATCATCGTTAAAATCAACACATAAATGATAGGTATCTTTTGGATTTGAACCTTCACTTAGTGTAAGAAACTCAAAGCTTTATCGAGATTCTATGGTGAAACCAGTCTTGAACCAAGTATCCCTTATGATAAAACCGGAGTCTCCACACATATTGATTTCATAAATCATGTGTTCTGTAGCCAAGCACGTTAATGGCCATGTGCTTATATCCTTGATTCATGAGTCTTCTTTAGAGAACGGTCCTATTCTCTTAGGAAACGGCAATGATTTCCATACTCATATAGGTAAGTCTCGAAGGTGTTTTACGATACGCCTTTTACTAATCACGGACTCATTAAGGATTTACATCCATCCTATTTTCTTGCAGAACCCAGCACTAATTAGAAATGGGAAGTTTTATATTAGTGCTCCATAATCTATATCCATAACTTGTTGGTACCACATTGAACCTTGTTTATCTTTTTCAAAACATAGGTTGGGTTTCTGGGAGATCAAACTTCTTTCACCACCTTAGTCCCATTTCTTTATACTTCATTGAAAACATTTCCTTTGGGAGACTTTCCATAAATATGTCCAAGTTTTTCTCCGTTTCAATGGCTAACTGCAATTACTCCTTTCTTGAGTAATTGACTTAAAAATGTACAAGACTTTATGTCTTGACCTTTCATTATAAGTCTTTGTTAGAGAAATAGATCATAGCTATTTCACAATTAATTAAGACCGCTTGAGATGGCTTCTTCCAAAAAATGGGATCTCTACAAGTTTTCTAAGCCATTCTTCCTCATTAATTGCATCCATTTATGCAATCAATTTTGACAACATTATTAAAAATGTTCCTATTTAATTTTACAAAATAATTGTAACTTCTCTAGTGATCCTAATTAACATTTACCGTTAATTCACAAGGAGTCATTATAGACTTGCATACACTAGAGGCATTAAAAATTTGTAGGCAACTTACTTGCTATTTTAACAAGCATATTATTACGATGAGTGACTCCTCTACTCATGCCCAATTCTCTACAAATTTATACCCAAAAAACATAGACAATGTCTATTTAACATTTTACATTATGTAATGCAAATGTTCATTATTTATGCATCGGTAATATCGTAACATCTCATCGTTGGATATTTGGTCGCGCACCCAATCTTCCAATATGTTACATATTCACCGGTATTCCATTTTCCTTTTCGATGTCATTTAAGACATGTCAATTTCCAAAATTTGGAACCTATAATTCTTATCACAAGAATTATGCTCATGTAATGCACGACGGTTTCAGACTTCAAAATTTATAATTCCTATCGCAGGGATTATATCCGTACCATAAAATTGTTGCCTAAACAATCATTGGTGATCTCTATTGGTTCTCTAATTATAGAGCATTCATGACAATACTCCTCTATTGTCATGCGACCAAAACTGTGTCATTGAACGACACTTCCTTTATTTGTATCAAGTACCGCATGTGTCAATTTCTGCCGAAACACGGCGCACAACATTTCTAAATAGAAATAAAAAAGACTTCAAATCCAACGCACTGGTATGGGTACCATCCTTTTGGATTTGGGTCACTCTTAACTGCTAAAAGTGATATATCTCTTATTCTCTTAGTTAGATGACGCCTTTCCAAACTACAATTCAAGTGAATTAGTTTCCAATTGGAATGACTACGGGCGTACCAATATCACTAACCAGTCCTTATATTATAGGACCCAGTTACACACTAATCACAACTTTGCTCTTTTCCCCCACATTTCATGACTACTGCCCTTTTCATGAAATCACAGTTTACGAGAAATATCTACAACTAGTTGTATCTCTGATAAATATTCGAGACAAAGTCTCATTAGTGGGTTCAGAGTTGAGCCATTTCAAAAGTCTTGGAGGATCGTCATAATAAACATCCACGTTACTTTTATACCTAATCCAAACAGTCCCCATCCGTTTGTTTTTGAATTCAAAATTCATACATCTCTTACTTCTGCCAATCAGCAAAACTGTACTTGAGATGTCTTCTTCCCCAAATAAGTAGACTCGGTCGAACTGTATATACATGATGATCGTTTCCATTTTCTTTCTCGTTTCTCTTGCGAACAGACAACAGGCTTGAAAACTGAAGTGCCGGAATTCATCATCCATTGGCTAAACGTCTCAGCCAATTGTAGCAAATTTCTAGGCGTTAAACAATATCAAATAACAGAGAGGAGGTTAACCGTTTTCATGATTAATTCACCATTAAAAATTAAAAAAATGGTAACGGTCCACATAAAAGGGTCTTCCGGTAAAAGGTGCCTCTTCAATACAGTCAAATGCATGACTGGAAACTTCATGCATTCATATTACAAATGAACCGACACAATAAGTAGGCACAGTTTCGCAAGTGATATAGGTTTCCATGGCAACTTATCGTTTTCAAGGGCAGTTATCGTGATCAGCCACTTGAAACGACAATATTTCTGAACCTGTCGTTCACAGATTTATATGGCCGTTCACATGAAAGAGATTACATGGGAGTTACGGGGATTAGACATGTATATGGATACAACATTTAGTCATGTGAATGGATATAACTAATACATCATCTATGCACAATATACATTCGAATTCAACGTTTCCAGAAAGCAAAGCAATGACAAAATTCAAGAAATACAAAGATGCATTTAATCATGCACTTTCCACGAGAAGTTCAAACAGTCGTGCTTTCTCATGGTGTTAAGATACAAGACAAAATATATTGTATACAGTGCGTAAGGGAGGATGACAATGTATCATGAACGTATAACTATCCATCAAAGTGCATGGTATGTTTTAAACCGATTAACATACGAAACTTCCCAGTATCAGATTTCTCAAGAATCCGAAAAATTAGAAACTGAATTGTCTTTAAGATTGTTGGAAAATAATATGCGGTTTCGGTTTCTCGGAAATCATGATCATGCAACAAACAAAATACTAACAAAAAGAGAGTTAGAAAGACTTATTGGATTGGTTGATCGAGGCGCGGTAATCCTCTTTCCTTAAAGACAATTCATCCCCGCATACGGTGCTCACGGTTCTACGGATGTCGCCTTCCAAGATACAACGATCACGCCTTATAGTAAGTAGCACTACAATACTTTTAGGCCAGCGAATGTTGACAATTACTGTGCTCTTAATTGACTCTGACTCTTGACTTCAAAAATGATTTCTTTTCGAATTTTCATCCTCCATTGTTAGGAAACTAATCGTCTAAAACTGTTGGAAAATGGGTTCAAATAGAGGATGAAAATAACACAGAAAAGGAAATTGTTGTACTCAAAAGCTTTCAAGGCTCATACGATTTCTTTTAGACGATTATTTCTACCCTCCCAATATCAATTGGCGATTACAACAATTATGCGAAATAATGCCTTCAGTTTGATTTCATTGTGTAGAATGGGAGAATGCCTTCACTATTTATAGGGATATTCATGCCTATTGGAGATGCCTCTTCACTTCCAAAAGACACATAAGGTGTCTATTGGGAATGGTTGCCTTTTTGAACCATCACACCTATTAAAGGTGTCTCTTCATCTCCAACTAAATTCCATTCCATTGTGTTTATCCAACACAGAGTACTTTCCCGTCATAGCGGCAAACCAAAACATAAAACCATTTTATTTTCTAAGATATTGAAAATATCCAACACTCGTGATTTGTCTTTACATGGCAAGGTGTGGATCAAAATCTTAGTATGTTTGGATACATATCCTAAAGTGGTTTTCGGACTTCTAAAAATCAAAAAGAGTTGATTTGGGGGAATAAAGTTTCTTTTTCGTATAAAGATAAAATAAATTCTATCACAGCAGAGCAGCCCGAAGTAATATAAAAAACTATCCAAATAGGGTCCAAACATTCCAAACGATACCAAAGAATACAGAAATGAAACTTTATATGCCACTTTTCAAACTTTGTACAAGCGAAAGAAGACTCTCACAACTTCATGGGCATCTATTAGTATCCGGATTCCAAAGAAATTCACTTTCTTCAACTAAACTCATTGAAACTTATGCTAAAATGGGTAACCTTGAATCTTCTCAATTTGTATTTAATAGTTTCCAAAATCCAGATTCATTCATGTGCGGTGTCTTAATCAAAAGTTATGTTTGGAATTCTATGTTTAGAGCAGCTATTTCATTTTTCAATGAAATGTTATATAATCATCAAACTCAGTTATGTAGTTTTATATTTCCATCACTTTTCAAATCTTGTTCTGGTCTTGGTGATGTAAGTTTGGGTAAGAAAATTCATGGGAGAGTTATAAAAAGTGGGTTTGAATTTGATCAAGTTGTACAGACTTCATTGCTTAGTATGTATGGTGGAGAAAGAGGAGGCAGTTTAGACTCTGCACGTAAAGTGTTTGATGGTATTGTTGTAAAAGACTTGGTTACTTGGAGTTCAATGATCTTAAGTTATATTAAAAATGGAAAAGTGATCGAAGGTTTAGAGTTATTTCATCAAATGATTCTGGAAGGAGTTAGTGTTGATTCAGTGACAATGCTTAGTGTAACAGAAGCTTGTTCTGGCGTCGGTTGTTGTAAGTTGGCGAAATCTGTTCATTGTTATATAGTTAGGAATAGAGTTCAAATTGCTGGGGCATTGGAGAATTCTGTGATTGTCATGTATAGTAAATGTGGGGACTTAAAGAGTGCAGAGATCATGTATAAGCGGTCAAGTAGTAAGACTACTTTTTCATGCACTGCCATGATTTCCTGCTACAATCAACAAGCTTGTTTTCGACAAGCGATGAATACTTTTATAGAGATGCAAGAATTTGATGCAGAACCCAATTCAGTAACTATAATGAATATTCTTTCATCTTGTTCTCGACTTGGTTTGATTAGACAAGGGGAATCTATACATGGTTTTGTTATCAGACGTTGTTTAGATCCTGATTTGGATACGGTTGGATCTTCACTTTTAGAGATGTATGCCAGTTGTGGAAAGCTTAAAAGTTGTCAAAGTGCGTTTAAAGTAACGCGAGAGAAAAATATAGTCTTATGGAATACAATTATAGCGGTTTATGCTAGAAATGGTTTATCGGAAGAGGCATTGGATTTCTTTGTTCAGCTCCACCTAAAAGGACTATTACCAGACTCATTTACCATAGCAAGTTCTCTTTCGGCCTGTGGGGAAATTGGTTTTTCTAAACTAGGCATTCAAATTCATGGCCACGTTTCCAAAACAGGGTTGGATTCTAATGAATATGTTCATAACGCACTCATAGACATGTACTGTAAATGTGGGTATGTAGATAATGCATACATGAAATTTAATGAAATAGAGCCGAAGACTGTTATAACTTGGAATTCAATGATAAATGGGTTTGCTCTGAATGGTAATTCAGTAGAAGCAGTCAGTCTTTTGGATCTAATGTACTTCCAAGGTCTTGAGATGAATGAGGTGACCTTCTTAGGTGCAATTCAAGCTTGTTCTCATTTAGGTTATCTTGAAAAGGGGAAATGGTTTCATAATAAGCTCATTACTTGTGGTCTAGAAATGGAGTTTCGTGTTGATTCAGCTTTGATTGATATGTATTCCAAATGTGGTGATCTTGGAATGGCTAAAGCTGTTTTTGATAACATGTTAGAGAAGTCTGTGGTTACTTGGACTACCATGATAGCTGGTTATGGAATTCATGGTCGTGTTGAAACATCAATCGCACTTTTTCATCAGATGGTAGATTTGGGGATACAGCCGAATAACGTAACTTTCATGAGTATTTTATCTGCGTGTAGTCATGGTGGGTTTGTAGAAGAGGGTAAGTTCTATTTTGGATTGATGATAAAACACTTCAATATTGAGCCTGAGTTAGGACACTATGTTTATATGGTTGATCTTCTTAGTCGAGCTGGTGATATCGAAAGTGCATTCGAGTTCATTAAGTCTATGCCAATCCCTCCCAGTGCAAGCATTTGGGGAGCTTTATTGAACGGATGCCGAATACATAAGAGAATGGACATGATTGAAAGCGTTCAGAATAACATTTTAGAACTTGAACCAGATAATTCAGGATACTATATATTACTATCTAATACTTATGCAGAAGGAGGAAATTTGGATGAATTCAGAAAGTTAAGATCCAAGATGAGAAATATCGGTCTAAGAAAGACTCCTGGATATAGTACACTCGAAACAAACCAGAAGATATACAGATTTGGCGCAGGAGAGACTTCTCATTCACAAATGAAAGAAGTCTACAGATTATTAGAAGATTTAACGCTGTTGGCAAAAGAACAAGGTTACTTGTTAGATTCAGATCCTTCCATTACAGACGATGGCAGTGGATTTAAGAGCAACAATGTTCAAAGTCATAGCGAGAAGCTTGCGATTGCATTTGGTATAATCAATACTAGTCCTGGCACGACATTACGCGTTTCTAAGAACTTAAGAGTCTGTTTGGACTGTCATAATTTTGCAAAATTCGTTTCTAAAACTACCAACAGAGAGATAATAATGAGAGACTTGACTCGTTTTCATCATTTCGCAAATGGAAATTGTTCTTGTAAAGATTACTGGTAAGTATGGTAAATCAACAAAACAGTCTTGAATGTATTTCTGGTATAATCTTAAAAAGAATACAAGGGTGCTTGCTCGATCATGGTTCGACTCATCAGTGTCATTGTACGTCCAAGGATGTGCGGATCGTATCTGTATTTTTTTCTCAATATTCCAACTCACAACATCCAAGCAAAACCTATAATTTTTGCTACCTTTCCCTCTTGCTAGTAAATCAGCCAGAAAAGCACAGGCTTCAGTTACCATCAACAAAATCCCCTGGCTAGAACTAAACCAGATCTCGTGCGCCCAATATTATCTGTATTCTCGTGTTGTAAGCATTTGTTTGCTGGGGATGCTGCTCCATTGTATTCTCTTATGACATCAGTGTAGAAGAGGATTTGTGAATTGCTGTTGGAATGGTCTTTGCTATTGCATTCGTGGCTTCATGATGTTGTTGTATAATCTGGATGCAGGTAATGTTTTTGATATTTGTCTTTTCTAATGCCCTTTAGTTTGGACTTGATTCTGGTAAGTAATGTGAAAAGTGTTATCTCTTTAGGGACATTGCTAGATTCGAGTGTAGCAGAAACATACATTCATGCTGGTTGGGTTCATGGTCATCCAGACATTTGTAGGTCTTAAACGTATGGATGGCATTCCTACTTGTATTATATCGATATTTATTGAAGGCATAGAGAGATAGTCAGGTAGGAATGATCACAAGATGGGTGACTTTTGCTTATACCTGTAATTTTCTCTTTAGGTGGCATCACTGGCATGTCTATGAGAAGGCATTCCTTCCTTTCCTGATTCCCCTTTGCCATTGTTGCAATCCTGACGGCAGAGGATGCAGAGCACTATTTCTTACTCACAATAGGTACACTTTTTCTTCCATCTTCAGATTTTTATGATATGCAGTTGATGATCAATTCTTCCACCTACACGAAAGTGATCTTGTTAATATGATTTGGAGAAGTAAAGTTGGGTTTGTTAATGCAGTGTCGTGCTATTTGATTTTCTGTCTTCTATCTGAAGTCGGTATTTGATGAAAATGCTTTTATACTCCCTTCTCGTGTCTTCAGTTTTCACCTCCCAATTCAGCAAATGCTCATCATCTAAAACTAAGGGAGAACCGAGAACCCAGAGTGATGAAACACTGCCAGTCATGTAGTGGACATTGTGGTGGTTTTGTTGTCGGATGGGTCGTCAAAATTTACTGTTGAGTCTGTTGGCTTTGATGATATCGGGTCTGTTTTTGCAACCTTACCTTCTCGGAAGTGAAAGATTTGCTTAAGTTGGTTTTGGTATTTTGTGGATTAGAGAATGGCGTCTTCTCTGAAGCCTTTACCTTGTCTGTTTTCAACTGGTATTTCTATAGACTATAGGTCGACGACTCACTACTTGGTTGAAAATTGTTATAAATACCATTGTGACCTTATATTACTTGGATTATATTTTGCAGGAGCCTTTTTCACTTCACTTTTTGCAAAAGGGTATTCCTAGCTAGCTATTTCTTCCTAAGGCTAAGTCCTATGGGCTAGATTGGAGTGCTAGATTAGCCAAAAAGTGTTGCAAATCATGAAAAAAATGTGGGAAAAAAGTTAACACTCAATCTGGCTACTTCTCTCTCCTAGCATTTGCTCGCAGTCGCACTATCGGCGAGATTGAAACGATGAATGGTGCGGCGCTCAAAAAGTTGTCTCAACGCCGAACCGTTCGGCGCTCACAAAATCTAACGGCTGAGATCGAAACGCCGAACCGTTCGGCGTTCAAAAAGTAACCAAAACGTCGAATGGTGCGGCGCTCAGAAAAACGCCGAATGGTTAGGCGCTCACAGATGACGTGGATGGCCAAACTAGCAGCTAGATATCTAGCCCATAGGACTTAGGAGGTTGCCCAGGCTGACGTGGATGGCCAATCTAGCAGCTAGATATCTAGCCCATAGGACTAAGGCTAAGTCCTATGGGCTAGATTGGACTGCTAGATTGCCCAAAAAGTGTTGCAAATCATGAAAAAAGTGTGGGGAAAAAGTTAACACTCTTTCTGGCTACTTCTCTCTCCTAGCATTTGCTCGCAGTCGAACTATCAGCGAGATTGAAACGCTGAATAGTGCGGCGCTCAAAAAGTGACCAAAACACTGAATGGTTCGGCGCTCACAAAAATCGACGCGGTGAGATTTAAGCGGCCGAATGGTTCGGAGCTCAAAAAGTAACCAAAACGCTGAATGGTTCTACTCGAGAAAAACGTTGAATGGTTCGGCGCTCACAGATGACGTGGATGGCCAATCTAGCAGCTAGATATCTAGCCCATAAGACTTAGGAGGTTGCCCGGGCTGACGTGGATGGCCAATCTAGCAGCTAGATATCTAGCCCTTAAGACTTGGCCTAATGTCATTATTTCAAAAAACTAGTTAGACTGCTGGTTTCTATTAAAGCTTATAATCCCTACTGAGCGCGCTAAATCCATGATTTTACAGGTCTTTGGTTGTTTGATGGAATCAGATAATTACAGTGTTTTCAAAACAGAGAAGAAAACAAGAGAATCCCTTGGTACTCACATGGGTTCTCTCTATTTTGATTGGAAATGGAAAACTAGAATCAAATACAAACAAACAACTCTAAGAATCTTTTTACAAAACCCAAAAAGAACACTCCGATGTTTAGAACACAGCAATCAGAACTAAAATGAATTCAGATAATAAGAACTAATAACATTGGGTTAAATCTGATCCAATCTACTGACTAGCTAACTAAGAATTAACTATATTCAAGAACAAATGTGTTAGTTTTTGTTTTGTTTACTTCTTCTTCCAAGCATGAATCAATAAAGAAAATCCAGGAGGATCTAATTCACTATCTTCAGTATTTGCCCATTCCATAACTGAACTAGAAGAAACTGATGAAGACATTGTTGATGACGAAGATGATGAATAACTTGTTGATTTATAATAACATCTTCTTTTCTTTAATCCAAATCCAAATCCGCAAGTAATCATACCATTAACTTTCTCATTAATCATTTCTTCTTCTTCTTCATCAGCATCATCATTTTCAAATCTAAACATAAAAACTGCATGACCTTCACCTGATGATTGAAACAACCAGTTGTAAACATCCCAAGATATATGAATTGGGATCCTCCCATCAATTTCGATAATTTCATTTCCTCTAAATTTCCATTTCAATCTCTTGATTTCTACTACTTTTTCGCCATCAATACTGAAACAAAGCTGTTTGTTCTCCTCCTCGTCATCATCATCGTCGACACTACTACAACAATCAATTGAAATATCTCTAGTTTTACCACCAAATCTTGTTTTTGTAGAGTAAGAAAGTCTACTGCTACTACCAAAAACGACATCTTCTCTTCTCAAAACCAATACCTGCTGATTATTATTATTCTTCTTCTCAGGGGCTTTTTTCATATTAGCTTTAGTCTTACTATATGCTTCATTTTGTAAATCACCAACAACAAGAATCATAACACCATCAACAACAATACCAATATAAAACCCAGATTTAGGTTCAGGGTCAGGATCAGAACCAAATTTAGCTTTAGAAAGGTTCCAACAGATTTGGATGGATTTTTTGGTGGAATCTTTGAGATTCAAACTTTTGGAACCATTTTTTCTCCAGAAAAGAAATGGCTTAATATGAAGATTAAAACTAGTGGAGATTTCACTAGTGCTGTCTAACCGAAAGTCAATCTGAAGAGATCTTCCAATGACATTTCTGTACCAAGTGAGTGAAACGAGACCTAAATCTGCTGTTTGATAAATACAAGTAGTGACATTAGGTTTACCTGATGATGCTGATGGATTGATATCAATGGTTTTGGTTGCTGCTGGACGGAAACAAGAAGATGAAGTTTCAAGCATATTTCTGGCTGGCCAGTCTTGTTTTATGGAAGTGGAAAAAGTCTGTTTTAGAGCAGAGAAACAAGGAACAAATTTTGGGTTTTAAAAGGAAGACAAGAAGAGAGAGAGGTACGGTGGGTGGTGGTGGTGGATAGTGGACTGGTGGGGCCGTGGGGATACAGAGAGACCAGGCGAGAGGGTTTTGGTCGTTGGAGGGTGGGGCGTACAGAAAAAAAGACTAGAGGGAGGGACTCGTCGTGCATGACTTTGGAAAAATGAGACGCGTTTCAAAGCGAAAACAAATAATGTCAAGGTTGTCTGTAGACTCTGTACTACTACTAATTTGTTTAAAACTTTCCAAGAAAATGTTGCTTTGACTGCTCAAAATTTTGTTCTAACTTTTAATCCGGGTTCTTGAAAAAATATCTTTTATTAACACAGCGAAGAAGTACAAGTAGATGGCTGAAGATAAAATTAGTCTCGTAATAAGGTCATAATACATATCAATTTATCATATATGTAAGCCGAATTTTAAGTGCCGAACTTACATTTATAAAACGAATATGCACGTATTATGCCGCTCCGAACTACGCACCAACAACGAACCGTTGACCGGGATTTTTGACCGAATCCGACCTATCCAGAATCAAGTATAATTCTCGCAAATGTATACTGCCCCGAACTACAACCCGTACCCGAATTGCTAACTAGGGGCTGAAGTGTTCAAATGATTCCTCCTCGTCTCTATCTGCTCTGCGCATTCACATTAGAATACCGAATACGTGGAGAAAAGCAGGAAATCTTACTAATACTAATATAAAGAAAAGAGCTCTTTTTGGTAGGAAACCCCCTAAATTACTTAGTTGTCCCCATTTTTTACATATTTACATAAATACCATTGGTTTAAAAATAGATCAAAAATTTTAAAAACTTAATATTTTTCAAAATATACATCGGATTTTTGTAAAATTTATATATTTGAAAAGCTCTTTCAATTATCTACGTAACGAGTACAAATAAGAATAATAAATTTTTGTTTTAGAAAAAATTTCATGACTTCCAAATTTAGTATTGTTGGATGAGTAAAATTCGAGCATGTGCATCGCACATGTGTAAGAAATGAAAGAGATTACGTGGTGCTTAATATATAATACGAGTACTACTAATAAATTTCTTCTTTTCTCTCCGCTGGTGTGCAGATTTTTTTATTTTTTTTGATGGTTGGCTTTTTTAAGAAACCTATTTTAGGGGCTCCAAACATTTGGTTTTGAGGCTCACAAGATGACAAAATCGGGTTATGAAATAGTAATCAACAAAACCTCACTACGCCCGACTAAAACCAAACTAAAGACCAAATATGGTTTGGTTTTTGGTTTTAGTCTGGTCTTTGATCTTTACTCCTTCTCCACTGCGACTGGTTTTTGGACCAAAATTTTAGTTTTGGTCTCCCGCTGTGGATGCTCTTAGGAGCCCTCAAAACTCTTTTCTTGGAGCACCTATAATAAGTTTCTTTTTTAATAGAGTTTAGGGTTTACTAATCACATTGAGTGAGTGAACATCGAATTTAAATGGATAATGTCACCAAAGGTTCAATGGATTAAGAACCTAATAAATTCACTACTCCTCGTAACAACAAGATTCAAGGGGCTGCCTGTGTTGACGCATTCGCATTGGTTACGAAAAAAAGGCGGTCTTCCGTTGATTACACACACAAACAGCTTGACCAGGTCTTCTTGTAGTTCCGTCGTATAGAGTGGCAGTGGTGGTAGTACCAAATTACCAATGCACCAAGTTTCTACTTTATGGCTAATTATATATCAACAAGTAACAAGGTTTTAATTGATTACTCTACATGTGGTCTTTTGTCGATTACTTTAGTGGTACTAGACAAATCGTGAAAAAAAATCCCTCAGATATAGAGCATCTACAGTCAAGAAAGCTAAAAAAAGCTAAGCTAAATTCAGCTTTTAGCTTTAGCTTTCGGATATTTTCCCAACCGGTGGTACGGAGAAATTGTTAAATCCAGATGAGTGTATTAGAGCAAGTCTTATGGTGGAATCCAACTTATTCCAAATGTAAAAAAATTGTGGAATGTCAAGCCTAGTGGCTTCCAAGTTGGGGTCTTCCACAGTTTTCCCAAGCCATGTTCCATGATTTCGTGGGATGGTCCGTGGAATACATGGAAGCGATAATCAGATTAGCGTAAAGCGCTATTCAGAATAGCACGCTAGAAGATGGAAAACGCCAATAAAAATGACGTCTAACGCTAATCTCAACAGCGTCAAGCGCTAATAGCGCTTTTTTTTTATCCGTAGATTTAAAATGAGCCGTTGAAAATCTAATGGCTGAGGAAAAACGCACAAATCTTAATAGCGTAAAGCGCTATTCTGAATATCGTTTTCCTACCGCTATTCTTATTAGCGTGAAATGCAATTTTGAATAGTGTTTCTTTTGTTCCACTATTAAACTTGAACTTCTATCCACAATTACAAATGTTGAGGTGGCGTGGAAGATGGAACTCTTCCACCATAAGACTTGCTCTTAGTTGTGTGCGAAATTCAGACATTATAAATAAGCTCGTCTGCAATGAGATGACAATTAAAGTTGTGTTTGAGTCAAACGCATATTATAATTCTGGTTGTCCGTGGGCAGTAATAATAAGTGTGTTTGCTAATAAACGCAATTCAAATGTGAGATGGGTTTATATTTACGTATGTATGGGAGGCTTCACGAGTCCAATCTATCAATACTCATAACAAATTGGTACTCATTTTTCTCCTCTGTTAGCTTCTAATTCATGTCCTAAACACCCAGACAATCACCATCAAGTCAGTCACAAAAATCAGTTGCACCAGCGCTTCTTTCGACCCTTCTAAACACCTCATTCACAGCAGCAACAACAAGCTATATTCTTCACTTCTTTTAGCCATACTTTGCAAGCAGCAATAAGGGATGTTTTTCCCTGCAATCCAACCAGAGTTCAACAACTATAACCTTCTATCATTCAACATCACCATTTAAGCATAAACCACAAACATTCATGGCAATCTCCAACCAGAGTTCAACAACTATAACCTTCCATCATTCAGCACCACCATTTTGTTGGAAAATTGGGTTAAAAACAAGATGATGAATAAAGAAAACAGAAACCAAACAATGGTGTACCCACGACTTCAAGGCTCTTTCGATTCTTTTAGACAATAATTCGACCTTTCCCAATTAAATTGGCGAGTACAACAGGTCTCTCGAATTATGCCTTCAGGATTCAATGAAGCCCTAACACCGTAATCGAATTCAAGGATTGTACTTCCTTGACCCGACCAAGAATCACACTGTATAAGATTCTGATGATGCTATTAGAGAAGAAGAAAACAGATTGTTTTTGATGTTATGATAAACGAGCAAAGGGAGATGTTATTTATAGATGTTTTCGCATTTGTTGGGAATGGCGTCTGTTGGAATCGAAACGATGAGTCTCTTCATCATCAGGCATGAATGGCATCTGTTGGAATCGAAGATTCTGGATATGATTCTAACTGTCGAAACAGTTACGTACCACCAAAAATATTCCACAGTTGAAAATATTCCAACACAGTTGAAAATATTCCAACATTCTCCCCCTATTTTCAAAAAACATAAAACAAAGTTAAAAACTTTTAAATCAGAGTGGCTGCATCACCGAAGTGACTGCCTCTACGTGCTGAGTGGGATCAAGCCATCGTAGTTCAAGCTTAGTTGAGAATAAGCATCATCGTTGAAACCAATACATAAGTGATAGGTATCTTTTGGATTTGAACCTTCACTTAGTGTAAGAAATTCAAAGCCTTATCGAGGTTCAGTGGTGAAACTAGTCTTGAACCAAGTACCCCTAATGATAAAACCGGAATCTCCACACATATTGATTTTAGAAGATAGTGTGTTACGTAGCTAGCACGTTAATGGCCATGTGCTTAAATCCTGGATTCATGAGTCTTCTTTAGAGAACGGTCTTTTCTCTTAGGAAACGACTGATTTCCATACTCATATAGGTAAGTCTCGAAGGTGTTTCGCGAGACACCTTGTGATAAAAGTTAGACTTATTAAGGATTTTCATCCATCCCGATTTCTTGCGAAACTTACACTAATAAGAAAATGGGAAGTTTTAATTTTAGTGCACCATAATCACTTCCATAACTTGTTGGTACCACATTGAACCTTGTTTATCCTTTCCAAAACATAGGTTGGGTTTCTGCTATGGGTGATCAAACTTCATTCACGAGACCTTAGTCCCATTTCCTTACACTTTATTGAAACCACCGCCTTTGGAAGACTTTTCGTAAATGGGTCTGCCAAGTTCTTACTTGTTTCAATATAGTTCACAACAACTACTCCTCTCTTGAGTAATTGTCTTACTATTTGATGTCTAAGACTTGTATGTCTAGACTTTCCATTATAAGTCTTGTTAGAGACATTATAGATAGTAGCTTGATTATCACAATTAATCAAAACTGCGGAGATGGCTTCTTCCAAAATGGGATTTCAATAAGTAAGTTCCTAAGACATTCCGCCTCCTTACATGCATCAGTTAACGCTATCAATTCTGACAACATCGTTGAGTTAGAAATACAAGTCTTGCTTCTTGGAACTCCAAGACACCTGCAAGCACCTCCTAATGTAAATATCCATCCACCGATCGACTTGGAATTGGTTTCTACATTGTTCCGAGTAGCATCACCGTATCCTTCTAATACAGCGGGATAGCCTTGATAATGCAAACCATAATCAATGGTTCCTTTCAAGTAAGCCAACACTCTTGAAATTGCTTTCCAAAGTGTTCATCTCCTGGATTAATTGAGAAACGACATAGCAATCCCACGGCATGAGCTATGTCCGGTCTTGTGCAATGCATGGCATACATAAGACTCCCAATAATACTAGAATACTCAAGTGGTGCATGAGTATGCCCAGTATTCCTTATTAACTTTATAGTAGGTTCTAAAGGAGTAGGGACTGGTTTGTCATCAAAATGACCATACTTCTTGAGAAATTTCTCAATGTAATGAGATTGGGTTAAAACCAACTCATCTCCCTTTCTTAGGATTTTGATTCCCAAGATCACATCACCTCCCCTAAGTCCTTCATATCAAAGTTAGAGTTAAGAAACTTCTTTGTTTCTTCCACACGAGATATGTCGATCCAAAAATAAGCATATCATCAACATACAAACATAGAATAACACATCCGTAACTATCATGCTTACTATAGATACATTTATCACCTCATTCACAACAAAACCATGTGACAAAGCTACTTTGTCAAACTTCTCATGCCATTGCATGGGAGCTTGCTTCAAGCCATAAAGAGATTTTACCAACTTGCAAACCTTCTTTTCTTGGCCTGGCAATATGAAACCTTCGGGTTGTTCCATATATATCTCTTCTTCTAAATCACCATTTAGAAAGGCGGTTTTGACATCCATTTGATGTATAATTAATTTATGTGTAGAATCAAGTGCAATTAAACAACGGATTGATGAGATGCGAGCAACAGGAGCATATGTATCAAAATAGTCAATTCCATGTCGTTGTTTATAACCCTTAGCAACTAGTCTCGCTTTGAACTTATCAATGGAACCGTCTACATTCATTTTTCTCTTGAATACCGATTTACATCCTATAGGCTTGACGCCAGGAGGTAAATCACAATATATCCAAGTATCATTAGACAAAAGTGAATGCTTTTCATCATTGATAGACTCTTTCCAGAAATTAGCATCTCTGGAACTCATTGCCTCAGCATAAGTTTTAGGGTCATCATCAACATGCATTACATATCTAGTCATACTAAGAATTTCATTCTTACTACCTTCTACAAGATATTGAACCCATTCTGGACCAAATCTTTTCTCTTTTCTTGCTCTCTTACTTCTTCTAGGTTCGACGTCTTCTACAATTTCAGAAGTATCTTCTATGTCTCGAGTAGTAACAGAATGATCATCATTCTCATTAGTCTCTTCAGATTCTAGACTAGGTAACAATGAGTTCTCCATGGGTTGCATTTGAGAACTGTTCCTATTTAAGTTCTCAAAGAATTCCACATCTACAGATTCTATAATCTCAAAAGTGTCAAGGATTAAAAATTTATAGGTGATACTATTAAGAGAGTATCCCACAAAAGCACATTTATAAGCTATGTTTCCCAGTTTTGGTCTTTTAGGATCAGGCTTTCGAACATATGCTAAGCAACCCCAGACTTTAAGTCTCTTCAAGTTTGGTTTCCTCTTAAACCACAATTCATAAGGAGAAACATTCTTGTTTTTCAAAGGAACTCTATTCAAAATATAACATGTAGACAACATAGCTTCACCCCACAAAGAATTAGGCAAACTAGAACTTATAAGTATGCAATTAACCATATCAATCAAAGTTCTATTTTTCCTTTCAGCCACACCATTTTGTTGAGGTGTATAAGGTGTAGTAAATTGATGAATTAAACCATGCTCTTGACAAAAGAATTTAAATTCATTAGGAAAATATTCACCACCACGATCAGAACGTAAAATCTTAATTTTCAGTCCTAATTGTGTCTCTACTTCTGCTTTGTATATTTTGAATCTGTCAAAAACATCATCCTTAGATTTCATCAAATATGTATAAGCATATCTAGTACTATCCTCTATATGTCAAAAACATCATCCTTAGATTTCATCAGGACCCCCCCTTGGATAGCACAGTTGAAAATATTCCAACACATTTAAGCACAAACAACAAACATTCATGGCAGACCTAGTAAATGTTAGATACAAACTTGTAGTTTAGAAGAGATTTCTTTCAAAACTTTCCTCAATCTATGTTGTACAAATGCGTGTTCATTTCCTTTCTTATAAAAAGTTCAAAATTTGCATAAACCAACATTCCAAATCATTCATAAGTCTTAAAGACTTCATTAATTATTACCACTAACTACCAAATCAATGGCAGCAAATATGGTTATGCCTATCTCAGCTTGGTTTTTTTTTATGCACATTTTCCCCCAAAACCCATCGATAACACTCGTACCACTAGCTTCATCTCATTGTTCTTACTCGAGCTCAACAACTGATTCTTCCGCAAACACAACAGAAACCATCATTTCTATAAAATTATTTCTTCCATGTAGAGGTTGTTCTCTAACGTGGTTTTAATCGATTACTCTGGATGTGGTCTTTTGGTTGATTATTTTAGTGGTACTAGACAAACCGGGGAAAAAATTCCCCAAACAAAATATAGTATACCCTTAGAAAATTTGCAGTCATGAAAGCTAAAACGCTAAGCTAAATTTAGTTTTTAGCTTTATCTTTCGGAGATTTTCCACACTGGTGGAGAAATTCTTAAACGCAAATGGCTTAATAGTTGCGTACGAAATCTAGACATTATTGATAAGCTCGTTTGTAGTGAGACGAACATTATAATTGTGTTTGAGTCAAACGCACATTATAATTCCGCTTGTCCGTGGGCGGTAGTAAAAAGTGTGCCTGCTAATAAACGCAATTCATATGCACGCATGTATATGAGATGGGTTTATATTTACGTCTGTATGGGCGGCTTCATGAGTCCAATCTGTCATCACTCGTAACAAATTGGTACTCACTTATCTCCCCTGTCATCTTCTAATTCATGTCATAAACACCCATACAATCAACATCAAGTCAGCCACAAAAACCAGGACAACAATCAGCTAAAAAGTGTTTTTTAGGAGGATTGAACTTGAAAATTTATCAAGGATAAATACTGTGAACCACTAAAGGAGGAGGAAATGAAAGGTAGCAGACCTTTTCTTCCCGTGTTTGTATGATACTTAAGTAGGTTTGTTAGAGCATCGCTCAGTCAAACTCACAAGTTTTGGTATGTCAAGATTGTTATCAAATTTGGTTGATCAAAACTATATCTTGATTTATAGTCTACTAAAGTTAGTCTCGGACTAGGAATAGAGCATGGTAGTTGAGTATTACAATTCACCAATCGACCTTAATGATTGAAGATTGAAGAACAACAAAGACATCTACGAGGACTTCATCAACAAAGGTATGTGAGGACTTACAATCCTATTTACTCATACTTTCTATTATATTATCTACCGAGACAATGTAGGTGACTTTAGTATTATGATGAACATTACAAACAAGAATTTTCGAGTTTAAGCTAGTACTTGATAAATTTCGAATTATATTTCACCCAATTGAAGACCTAAAGAACTTATTGCATAAAAGGTTGAGAATAATTTGTTGTTCAATACCGTGATTGTTTAAGTTCATACAAGACATCAAGTTATATTCATGTTCACGAACTGAGTTGGTCAGTATACGAAATTTGATAATATACTTCAGGGTCGTCTCAGGATATAGGCGAGCAAGGATGTCGCCTAGAGCCCCAAAATGTTGGTCCCAAATAGTTTTTTTCTTTCAATAGTGAAATTGTAACAATTATAAGTGTTTTAAATTGTTTGGTCACAGTAACAAGTATAATCATTACTATATATTTTGAGACATCCATAAATGTCATTAATATTTAATTTTTGAAACTAATAACCTGTTTTGGGGGGCTTATTATGTGCCAAATGATAAGTTTATACCCCTAAAAAAACTGAAAATATTTGAGCGGCCAAAGTTGTATCCTAGTTATCGCTTCTAATATATAAATGGTCTCCTCTGAACTAAGATTTTAGCTTTGTTTCCAATTTAATAACTCCATAAAAGCCTCATACCTTGATTTCGCATAGAGTACCTCAAGACTATAAGACAACCATGTATACTTGATTATAAATCTCTTATTAACTCACGTACACAAGCTGATTTGATTAATTGTGAACTGGTTGAGTTTGAGATGTTCTTGAGCACTTTTAAATCACCAAGTACATGAAATGATTTGTCCCAGTACATAAAATGATTTTAAGAGGTTCCTGGATACTTTGGTGAACTAGAGTACACAAACTGATTTGGACAGTTCGTGAACTTATAAATACAAAAAAAGTTTTGAACTCCGAGACAACAATTTGTTCACAAACTGTTTTGGTCAGTAGCCTTTGATCTTGGGATAACATTTTGGAGCACATAGCTTATATCGATAAATACGCGTTCTTATTTGTAATTCAATACAAACTTCTCACATACTTACATGATCAATCTATATTGGTAAGTTGAGCTTACTTGGTGTCAAAGTAATTCGTAAACATGGAAACTAGTTCACGAACTCATCTTTGATTGTAATCTACTTAGCCTTGTTCATCATTATAGATAGATGACTCTCTGCATACTAGAATCTCAATCCTTGCACTTTTTTGTCCTAGTTGTGGCTAGAGTGGTCCTCTAAATACCTAGGTTTCCTTATAAAACTATACTAAGTTGCTACTTTTGAACTCTTCACTAAGGGACTCGTGAAGCCTGGTCAGGCTATTTTGTACCTGATAAATCTTGATATCTGGAATCTTATCTTGATCATTGTAGTTCGCTTCTATTCTAAGGTTCGTCTCTTCTGATATACGACCATTCAAGAACTACCGATCAAGGAATAAGATTGATCGAAATTACAAAGTTATCTTCGTCTCGGAATTTGTAATTCCCCAATTTGTTATATTAGTCTTTTAAAGTAGAATCTATAGGCATCTCTATAACCTTAGCAAACAGATTTTCATAACCTTGATTGTATATATTTATAAAGGAAATCAATAGGCTATTTGTTAGAGATACAATACTTAAAAGTCTTCACTACGGCTGAAGCAACTCTTAGGTCTGTAAAGGACGTTAACTAGGAGAATCAAGTGGTTAGGGACTTGCGATATCCAAAAGATGTAAGAAGCAAGATTAAAGCTAAATTGCTCGGAGGCTCGATTTGGTCTCAACTACATTATAGTCTAAACTATGATAATAAGCTATTGTTTTTAGCGGCTTTATATGATACGAAGTTCAAACTGCACGAGTTCTCGGGGTTTTTCTATTATAGTTTCCTCGTTAACAAAATTTCTGTTTCTTGTGTTATTCTTTTATTATATTATTCATATTTATAATTAGAATATCACAAATAGCACGTTAATCAACCTAGACAGTTTTTAAGCTCAAACTATATGAACCTATAATACTTTTTCTTGTGAATTCGTTTCTTGAAATATATATTACAAGATTTGCTCATGTTAAAATTTGGTTAATATTAAGTTGTTCTTGTTTATTGATTTTGAGATCGTCCAAGGAATTTGTCTTATAATCAGGTACAAGGATTTTTTCTATTGATCTATAATTGTTGATCTTATGAGGAATTGTCCATATTGTTAGAGCACTGCTCGGTCGAACTCGCATGCGTTGATATCTCAAGCATGTTTGTCTATGTTAGTGATCAAAACTATAAGTCTTGATTTCTAGCCTATTTATAGATGTCTCGTACTAGGACATAGATTGTGTAGTTGAGCTTAGACTTCACGGCGTTCATCATTTGAAGACGAAGAACTACTAAGGGGAGCTTGTGGAACTTCATCGACAAAAGGTATGTGGAGACCGAACTCATCTATCACTTGGAAAGTCTATTTCTACTCTATCTCCTATATTGAGACATAAGTCGTATTACGATATAGTTTTCTATATACACATTTGAGATTTCAAGTTTAGTTTATCTCGCTTACATATTTCTCGAAATATGTGTTGGCAAGCTTTCGCTTCGACCAAGTTCATCTTATATCATGTGAAAATTTCCGAGTAACATCTTACATGGTTTGTGTGATACAATCATTTGGTGTTGTCTTGGAATGTTTCGTTATGATTATTTCAATAACTTGAAAGTTGCTTTGATGCTAATAGTATGTGAAAAATGACTATTGTCATCCTCTAAGAAAGTTTCAATGATTGAAATAAGAGTTTAGAAAACTTCACCATTATTGGATATGTCATGTTGTGCACTCTTGCACATATGTAATCCATGTCCGGGAACCATAGTATGCGCACCCGTTTGCGTACCTATTGGTTTGAGAAATCCGGGAACCTAAGTATGCGTACACGTTTGCGTACTGGCGTACAGGTTCATGTCCGAGAATTTCTGCTGAGATTGAAAGTTCGCTTACCCGTTTGCGTACTGGCGAAACCCAATCTTAGTCCGGGTATTTCAAGTATGCGTACCCGTTTGTATACTTGAAGGTTAAAGTTCTATAATCGGTTATGAACATGAACACAAACATTTATATAATAAGGAATGCAATCTTTTCAAACCATGGCTATAATGTTCATGATTGATTCGAGTGAATCAAACCGATTTTGCTTCAATTGTGTTCTTGTATAATTCTGTGAGAATAGAGCAATTGAACAACTCTTTAACTAGTTTCATTTGAGTCATTTGAACTAGTTATGGTTAAGATGAATAAGGTTGATATGAGAGTAATCATATGGCTAACCTCGGTTAACTATTTGTGAACCAACATGGTGTACACGTTTGGGTATGGTTACATAAACCTAAATGAGGGTACATTTCATTTGTGTGTAACAAGCTAAGTTCGATCTAACAGTTGAAAGATATTAGCTTGGTTGAATCAGGTTTTTCACCTAACGGTGAATATTGAATACTTTGTTACCAAGGTAACTTGGATTGCAAACCCTGATTTGAAAACTATATAAAGGAGAACTCTAGCAACTGGGAAAACTAATCCCCACACCTCATGTGTGTTACTAGTTGCATAAAATAGAGTCGATTCTCCTTTAACCTTAGGTTTCTATCGAGACCCTGTAGGTTAACGACTTGAAAGACTTCATTGGGATTGTGAAGCCAGACCCAACTATTTTCTTTGTAGTTGCGTGTTCTGATCTTTCCCGATTCTATCGTATTGAGTACAATTGAAATAATTGACTCGAGATTAATTTCTCCGATAGTCAAGATAAAAGTAATCACAAACATCTTCGTCTCATCGTTTGTGATTCCACAATATCTTGTTTCGCTAGTCGATTAAGATTATTGTGAGGTGATTGATAATACTAGGTTGTTCTTCGGGAATATAAGTCCGGTTTATCAATTGGTTCCCATTCACCTTGATTTATCAAAAGGCGGAACAAAAAGTCTTGGGTATTTCTGTGGAAGACAGATTTATTCAATCTATAGACTTTTCTATGTGAGACAAATTTGTTTATAAAGTCTTCGACTTTGGGTCGTAGCAACTCTTGGTTGTGGGTGAGATCAACTAAGGGAATCAAGTGCATAGTATCCTACTAGGATCAGAGACGTAAGGAACGCAACTGTACCTTGAATCAGTGTGAGATTTATTAGGGTTCAACTACAGTCCAAATCCGGGTTAATTGGTAGTAGGCTAGAGTCTGTAGCGGCTTAATACAGTGTGGTGTTCAAACTGGACTAGGTCCCGGGTTTTTTCTGCATTTGCGGTTTTCCTCGTTAACAAAATTCTGGTGTCTGTGTTATTTCTTTTGCGCATTATATTTTGTATATAATTGAAATATCACCGGTTGTGCGTTAAGTTCAATCAATTAGAATATCCGACCTTGGGTTGTTGATTTAAATGGCCCAAAGTGTGTTGTATGTCCTGTGCAGAGGTGATGAGAACATCTTGTAGAAGTCTTTGGCTTGTGCCCACCAGTTGTGCAAGCTTTGGGAAGACTTTCATGTGAAAATATTTTCATGTCTACACATCTTGACACGAATCATTAATGCTCGGAGAAGTTCTCTTCATCGAGCAACGGTTCAGAGAATGGTTAGTTGATGAAGCCAGATGTTGCGCCTGAGACTGTGTTGATGCTGAGATCACAATTGAATTCTCTCCAGAAATTCTTGTTGATGCTGAAACCATGAATGGAGTTCCTCCACATATCCTTGTTGATGTCGATACTATGGTCGGAGTTGCTTCAGAGACTGAAAAGGTTAGAACCATGATTTATCGACATAGCCTTTGCTCCTCCATCTAGTGAGCCTTTACATTCATGAACTAGTGGGTGGTTTGAGCATCTCTAAGATGTAGGTGTACCGGGAGTACAACCCGAATTCTCCTGAAAATCATGACTTTACTGTGAACTGGCTTCGTCAGTGAATCGACATTGTTATGGCAGATAACAGCGGCAATCTCCATTCTGGATGTGATTGGTGAAGTTAGGAAATTCCTCAGTCGTGCAGGGCTTGTGATGTAGAGAGGTTTTGTTGATGACGTTTCATGGAATCATGCAATGACTTGTTACGTCTTGAATCTTGTCCAATAAGATCAAGTCCCCAGTGCATGTTGAAGGAATTCGTGCCATCGATGGATGAATGATGTTGCATCTGCTCCAGAAGTCTTATCATGGGATAGTGAAAACTTATCGATTGTAGTTCAGTTACACTTTAATCGTATTGTTGTTGAATCAGTGTGCCATCGTCGAGATATTTGTGTTGAAGCCAGATGCGTCATTATCGAAGGTGTACCCTTTGATTGGGGGTACAATTTGAAGGCTTCTTAGATGCTTGAGAGTTGAAGCGTATATTCCTTAAGCATCGAATGTCTTAGGTTTGATCATCTCGGCCCCGAGTATCTTCTGTTGATTCAGCATCCCTTTTATTGCGGTAGTGGGATTCAACACTTGTGCAAACATCAGATCTTTATAATTTTGTGGAACACACGGACACTCCTGCAAGGCTATGGAGAAACACCCAAAGTGATCTTTGCCATGCTTGGACATTATCTCAGTAATGAATGTCTCAGTGCTCGATTCGGAGAAATGTCAGATTCAACAACTTGGTAAAATACTAATGCGGTGAAGCTACCATTCATAACGTCTTGCAGAGTTGCTAGCAGAAGTCCCCATGCTAGAATAGCATGTGAGGAAATAAATGACATAGATATGGTATGAATGAGACTTGCCTGAGTGCGGGACCTTTTGATAAATGTCTATGCATCTTTTGCAGGTTCATGTTTCAACCTCGTCAAAGTTCAAAATTCCTCCAAGTGCTCTGATGATGGAACGCCCGCCAAATCTTCTGGATCAGAACTTTCTTCGTTGGAGAGATGTGCAACCAAAGACGTTTTGTCAGTAGTAATCTTCTCGACATGAATCATGTCGTACCTGGTATCTTCCCTGATTATGTGAAACTTGGTTTCCGTCCAGATTGAGCCAACTTTCATTTTGAGAGTGATGAAACCGTATGCATCTCTGAGCGTTCCTTCATGGTCTCTAATTGAGATAGGATCATGAGTAGCTTCTTGTCGAGTGATGCCTGCGAATTTGAGGGATTTCAGTGGAACAATGTCGATGGTGGTGTATCATCATTCTTCCGAACTCATTTCCTCTGAGGTAGACTGTGGTAAGAAGTCCCCAGTCTTGCATCTTCTTCTCTGTGGATAAAGGTTCAAGGAGTATTTCCGGGATGGACAGACGTCTGAAACAATGTAATTCGGTGTTGTGAACATTTCTTTCCTTTGTGCCTTTGACAGATAGAGCATATATGTTCGACCAAGGATTGAACTTCCTATTTGATAGGTTATTCAGAGAGAGTGCATGTCTTGATTGGGAGAGGATTCTTGTGTACTCCTTCAATCCCCATTGAATTGAATTCTAACTTTGAAGATGTGCTTCAAATATTGCAGTTACTTTTTGGATGATCGATGAACCTATGAAGGCAACAGTACCTGGGATTCTCCATTTCTTCTTCAGTTGGCTCTCTCCTGATGAGCTACAATTTGATTGTTGATCTGTGGATCAACCTTGTCTTTGAAGATGTGCTTCAAATATTGCATCACAAAAATATAAGTTGAATAAAGAAGGAGATTACTTTTTGGATGATCGATGAACCTATGAAGGCAATTTGAGCAACTATTCCATTTAGCCTTGCCACTGGGATTCTCCATTTCTTCTTGACAATCACCACAGTGAGCATACACAATGAGCGACAGCCTGGCTCTCTCTTGAGCTGATGAGCTACAATTTGATTGCACCATCTTGAACTCAACACAAACTCCATGAGACTTCCGATCCATCGATCACTCCTTCATGAGAAGAGAGAAGTTTGAGTCAACACCACATTTGATCATTTCCTGCGTTCGCTGATGCATCCATATCTTGGGTCGAGGTTTGTGCATTTTACTAATTCATCTCACAACCCTCAATCATCCACCATTCTCGGTTTGAATTGGTTATCCTTTCTTCGCACCTTCGTCACCGACTCGAGGAGCCTCATCTCCCCTCATGAGGTGTTTGGAGAAGCGCTAAACGATCCATTCTTATCTCTAAATTTCGTGTGTCTCGGATTTCCTTTCATTCCTTCCTAAGAAACAACGTTTGTTGAAGGATGGAGATTGTGACTGATTGTTGACTAGGTAATTCACAAGAAAAATAGCAAAAGAAAGCGTAACTACTAGGTTCCTCCACCTTGAAGACTTTGCTCTTTATAGTAAAGCGCTCGATGCCGTGTCTCGTGCGAGATAGTCGTTGATCGTTTGGTTCCTCCACCTCGTTTGTTGATCGTTTGGCTGCTTCATGAAGCTCGAGAAAGTATGGAACCGGAGATTTTCCAGAAGGCTCTGTAGACTGGATCATTCCGTTGATGCACAAGTCCACCAAATTGTTGTTCAGTGACATTCGGGTCATGACAATCCAAAGCTTGGACTCTGAACCTCTTTACATAATCGTTCGGATGTTCATTGCTCTTCTGAGACATTCTTCTTAAGTCGGAGAGAGTAATATGCTCTGAGACGAAGAAGTATTTCCTGTAGAAGGCATTAACCATTTCTCCCCAACTAGCGATGCTCCCAGGTGCAATGTTGTTGTACCAGGTGTATGCTCGGCCTGTCATAGATTTCGATAATTCTTTTAGACGGACGACATGATTTTGTTCGTGCTCTCCTAGTGCCTCCAGGAATCGAGAGATGTGTTCTCAATCGTTCCCTGTTCCATTGTACATTGTGAATGTTGGGGAGGTGCAGCCTTTCGGGTTAGGAATTCTTTGTGTAGAAGCATGATACAAAGGTTGATGACGATGAACAGATGATGCTTTGTCTTTTCCTCGATCCTTCATGAAGCGTTCCAGGTCCTCACGAGTGATGAAGCCTGCAGGTTCCTTTGTTGGTGGGTTATCTGCAGCCTTGTGGACTTCATCACCATCTACTACATGGATCGGAGTGACTTCAGGATCAGCAGCTGGAGATGTTTCTTTGGCTTTTCCTTTCTTCCGAGCTTTCTCTGACATCTTGTCAGTGAGAGTTTTGAGATAATTGCACAGCTCTTTCCATGTGTTAGCCATGTCAATCTGATTCTTGGCAAGAGTTTCTTGCACCTTCATGAGATCACCTATGGTAGGTAGGTTTTCTTTAATTTCTTTGGGAGACCGGCCGAAGAGAGGATTGTCTCCAATGTTGGTTTGTGGAGGAGTGGTATCACCAGCACCGATGTTGGAAGAAGGAGTAGTTTCTAGAGTACCACCATTGTTGCTAGTGCTAGAATTATTTGTGTTGGGATTGGTGACCGAACCTGACCTAAGATCAACCATTTTGTGAGAGTTTGATATTGCAACCGAGAGATTAATCTCCCACTGTGGTCGCCAATCTGTGGATGGGGAAAAATGGTTTGCTAGTTTTGTAGGAAAATAAAGAGTCGAGCGTGTGGTCGAGACTCCTCAACCGAGCAAACTGCTGAACCTCACACAGATGCACCGCTGCAAAGGGGGTGCTTAGATTCGAGAGATCAATCTGTAGGACTCCGGCCTAAACCAAGACAATGGCAGTTCCAGAGTCAATTCGGTCGCAAAGAGGGAGATGGGTTGATCTGTAGGGGGAAGCTGAGAATTGTTTGGGATCAGTGATGATCAAGGATTGTTGGTGTGTTGAAGGTTTCTGCAATATTTGGTGAACTGTGGAGTTCAAATAAGTTCTGATAGATAGATGAATTCTTGAGAGTAGTTACTCGAGAAATTCTGTGTGGACGATTGCTGATAGCTAGTGATCATTCGTTGTCCTCAATCATGGATTCAAAGACTTATTTATATTGTCAGAGTTGTGAACACCTTGATCCCTGTAAGTGTGACGGTTTCATGAGTGGAAGAGTGGGCAAGTGGAAGATCGTGGTAAAGTCAGTTCCATGTCGTGTGGAGACTTGACGGATCGTGCACCCACTACTTTGCTAACTCCTTCAACCGTTTGCACAACTTACGCACATTTCTCATCGTGGATGAAATCCACGTGCTGTAGGCCGCCAGACCAAAACCCTAGTTGTTATCCCCCAATTTGACGTGATTGATGTCTCACGAATCATGGAGTCTGCATGACAGACGTGTATTTAGTTTGTCAGTTGACTGATTAGACAATGAGTCTAGGTTTTGTTGAATCGAGCATGTTTGACAAATGCTCAGCGATTCATGAATGTTAATGTTGCTCGTCTGAGCAAATATTGTAAATTCAACGAGTTGTTGAATATTGATGAGTTACTGAATATATGTGGATTATTCGAGCAACTGAGCAAGTATTGCTCGATTCGACGAAATACTGATAAATTACTGAATATTGATAGTTGGATCAATATTCGAGCAACTGAGCAAGTATTGCTCAATCCGACGAATTACTGAATATCGAGAACTTGACGAGCAACTAAGCAAGTATTGCTCAATTCGACAAAATACTGAATATTGATAATTTGACGTGCAATTGAGCAAGTATTGCTCAATTCGACAAATTACTGATAAATTACTGAATATTGATAGCTAGATCAATATTTGAGCAAGTGAGCAAGTGTTTCTCAATTCGACGAAATATTTATTGGTAACGTGACCTAATAAAATATTAAAATATTGGTAGATTAATAAATATTATATGATTAATTCATATGCTGGTTGCTCAATATAAATTCATTAGTGTTTGAATCTTGCTCAGAATGATGATTCGTAGAACATTTATTCAAAACCCTAATTTCATATCATAGTTGATGAATCGTTGAAAATAGGTCATGAGTGATAGATGGACCTACCACATGGGATGATGGGGTCCACATGGTGCCCAGTGCTCGAGTGAGCATGCACCATGGTTCCGAGTTGAACAGTTAGTGATAGAATGATGATTAAATGTCGGTTTCTCATAGGTGTCAAAAACACCATCATTTATATCTATAGTTTATGCTTTCTTTGCTATTTTTCTTGTGAATTATGTAGCTTATGTGTGAGTTTGAGTTTATTAGGTGCGATGGACACATTGGGAGCAAAAGAAGGAGAAATCATTCATTTGGAGCGAAAATGACAAAAAGACCGATTCACATGCGAGTTATATTTGGAGCCGGCTATGATGTGCGAGAAGGAGGTGAAATATGGACTGTCAGTTTCCCGCAACTGACGGTGGAGCAAGAAAGCGAATAGAGTGTCAGTTATCTGGAATTTACGGGCAAGTTATTTGAGGTGGCCCTTATCCAGTAGAGCAGGGTGGCAATATAAATTTCAATCATTACAACCCTACAATCGGGAATAGTCTTCTTCATTACATCCGCCTCAAATTCAGAGATGGTTGCTGTCTGTGAGAGGTGAAATCGTGAGATTCAGATGAAATTGATGATGGAAAATCGATCTGAGTGAGAAAAGAGATGTGAGATGACTTCTCTGATGCTTATGCTGCTGTTGTTCACTGTTGAAGATGATTGAATGAAGAGATCTGGTGTCGGTGATGTTAAAGATTGAATTTAAGAGTCTCTATGTGATGGGTTTCTGCGGTAATGGAGGTTAAATGAATTGAGAAGAGATTTGAGCAAATGGGTTCGGATCTAGTGAAGCTAGTGATTGTTGATGTTCGATTTATAGAAGGGTAATGAATGATGCTGGTTCTGTAGATAGTGAGGGTTTTGAATCTGGGGTTGAAATTGACTGAAAGTACTCGAATCTGAAGAATGGGTTTGTTTGAATTGAATTACAGCAGCAGAATGGTGATGAACAATGAAGGTTAGTGGTTTGGTGGTACAGCTAAGAACCATGGATGCAGGCTAGACCTAGGAGCTCAGGATGAGAAGGGGTGAAGAAGAAATTAGGGATTTGTTGTTAATCCGAGAAATGAATGAAGCTATTGTGAGTCAGAGAGGCATCGATGTGAGAACTGAATAGGAGAAATTGATGAATTGAAGCAGCAGCTGAAAACTGGAAATTGCAGTTGTTGGTTTATGCAGGTGACAGAGAATAGGGTGCAACTGGTATAGATGGTGGTATATCGATGATGCAGGTTAACAGAAGGCTGAAATGGATCATCTGTTGTGATGTTGTTAAGCTGCAGGGAAATGATTAAAGCCTGGGAATGATTGAATGGATTATGAGCTATATGGGTGTGTATCGAATCAACAACAAACTGAGTACAATGTGAACGATGAGTCGGGTGGCTTGCTGCCATTACTAAAAAGAGATGTTGTTTAAAATGGGTTTCTACAGGTTGTTACAATGGGTTAAACTGCAGGTGGTGGTCTATGTTGCAGATGAAGAAGGAGCTCAGGTTACTGGTGGAATCAAAGGAGAAGATGATGTTACTTGTGTTGATTTTTGGTTGTTCTGGATCTGAGCTAAAGAGAACAAATTGTTGCAGTTGGAATGATAGAAGGTGGAGCTGTTGGAGTTACAAGGGGCGGCAATATGTGAGTTGTTAGTGCAACGGCTAGGAAAGACAATGAAGCTAAATATGTATGAGCAGTTACAGGAAGTGTAGATACTGCTGCTGAGAGTTTGAATCGAGATGAACCAGGAAAGAGGATTTGTGCAATTGTGCAATTGTGAGAAAGGGAGATGCAGATGCAGTTCTGGTGGATGCTTAGATGAATGCTAGGACAGGATTGTATGAAGTTGTTAAAGCTGAGAAGGTTGAGCTGCTGCTGTAGTCTTGAAGCTCAGAAGAAATGGATATGGAACTTAGATGTATGCCTAGGTTTACAGGTCATGATATGAATCTGGTGGTGCAGTGGAAGATGATGATGATCTGAGGTCTTGAATCTGGTGATTACTGAAATTAAATGGATGGGTTCGAGCTGAGAGTTTTAGCTGATGTTGAGTTGTAATCTGGTGGAATGGACTCAAAGGAGTTTGAGGTATTGCAGGGGTTGTTGCTGGCTAGATGGTGTTGAACTGTCAAGATAGTGAATATGTAGAGCTAGGTGCAGCTGAGGTTAACTGAAGCTGATGAATATTGCAGGCCTGTGTTGGTTGCATTAGCTGTGCTACTGCCAAGATGAAATGGATGTAGATGCTACAGAAAGAGCATGAAAAAGAGATGGAAGCAAGCCATTACTCTGGTGGTGTCAGATGGAATTGTTAAGGAATGACCGAGGATGCTGTCTATGTGTTGGTGGTTTGACAAATTTGTATGGAACCCAAATGGTTGAGCTGAAGCTGGTGGTTGTCTGTGTTGTGGACCTAGGCATTGCAGGTGCAAGCTGGTAAGGCAACAATGAATGCTGATGCTGTTAGAGTTGCAGTTTGCAAGGAGCCACAAATGAAAGAAATGTTGGCCTGACTATGTGGATTGTGGGAATGAATGCGTTGCAAGTTGGATGTGCAGCTGTAATGGGAATTCTCGAATGGTTGCGGCTCGAATTGCATCTGCAATGAAGAGTTAGTGTTGATTTGTGCTAAGAAGATGATGATGTTACAGGGTTGCAGTGAACTGGTGTTGGTGGAAGAGAATGTATGAACTGTAGTGATCTAGCTAATCTGTGCTCAATGAATCTGCAGATTAGAAGTGACATGAGCCAGTAATGAAGCTGGGATGAAGTTGTTTTTAGCTGAACTGCAATGTGGTGTTGGCTGGAAGTGAGTGATGCACCATCCTGGTGCAACACAAACTCTGGCCTTCGCAAAATGGTTTTGGCCTGGCAAATAGATCATGACCCACCTAACTCAGTTGATACACCCTGAATCGGTCTTAACTCGGCTGACCTGACCGAGCTGACTCGTTGACCGGTGACCGGGTGGACTTTGCCGGTCACCTGAGATATATTTTCCGACCAACTTCCGGCCATAATACCAGTTTTCCGGCGACTATTTTTGGGACATATTTCACATGGGTATTCCTCACATATGGGCTTGGTGGACATCTTGTTATTGGACTTTGGGCTTTGAAGACCTAGTTTTGGAAAGATGAAAAGCTACAAAAGGAAAAAGTTTTCGACAACTTTGGATCACGTATTTTTCTACTGGGAGTTTTGGAGAGCGGCGACTAGGGTTTGCTTGTCGTTTGTTTTTCATCTTCTTCATTATTTTATTATTGATTATGATTATGATAAAGCTATGAGTATCTAAACAACTATTATTGGTTATGGGATAAAGTTGATTTCTCAACATGATATGTGATTCAATGAATTAGTTTTGTCTCAATAATTTATTGTTTGTGATTCACAATTAATAGTGTTATATAGTTTGAATGCTTGTTAGGTCGAGTCCGGAATCGATTGAGTTTGCCTTCATCCTTATTGCTAGATTAGGGTTTTCAATATGAAAAAGTTGTTTATTCCTGATTCTAAGTAGCATAATTGTGGGTAGTGCTTGTAGTGATATATCCTACTAGTCACAAGTGAATCATAACTTTTGTTAAAACGGATTAGTGCTTTTACACGTTCGTTTTCATTGATTAGTCTTATTCCAGAGAACTTATTGCTTTTAGGGAGTTAAACTTGATTGTGCTTTTACACGTTAGGTTGCTTTCTAGGAAGAATTCACATATACATATTTTAATGTGGTTGTGATGAAATCAGGGAATTAGCGGGATATTCTTGCGATCAAGGTATCCTAGGACTTTTAGTAAATGAGAGATTAAAATACCAATTCTAGTCATTGATGAAAATACATGTTTGTGAATGATACTATCCCGTGACCAATATCTTCTCCATATTGATTATTCAAATTGTTTTATTGCTTTTAATTATTTTTATTGCTTTTCTAAAACAAAAATCCCCCCATTGGTTACTAAGAAACTGAAATTTTATAACAAGAAAAGCCTCTCTGTGGGAACAAACTCTTTCTTACCACGTTCTTCATTTATATTTAGTAGAGTGAGAAAGTGAAATTATTTTTGCTCGGCTGACAACCGATCAGTTTCATCATTTATTGAAATATTGCTGGGTTCAGCATTAGGTGACAAAACCTAGGTATGAAAGATGGGGACCGACCAAGAGAGCATGGGACCGGCTCTTGGTAGTCACGAGACTGGTTGTTGGTCGTTTGAGCAATCCCCAGGTTGGTTGAAGAGAGTTAGGGCCCAATATGAGCAATTGAGCAAATTAGGTCAGAATTTGAAAACGCGTGGGACCGGCTTTGTGCAAGCCCTAGGAATGACTCTGGTCGGTCATGAAGGCATGCACGTGTTGCCGTGGTGCCCATGTCACCATACTGAGAGTTTCAGTATTTTCTGATGTGCGTTCGAGCGACATTGTGAATTTTCATAAGAGTTTCATCTTGACTGAAATTCTTGATTTTTGTTGGAATTAGCATGTATGCTCAATTCATCAATATTTTGAAAATATTAAAATAAAAGTGTTTTAATATTTAAAATAGGCGTGAGAGGCTAGCCAGTCGTGTAACTATGTTGGCTTTTGGTTTTTCGTGATTTGAGCAATATTTGAGAAAATATGAAGAAATCATGAATTTTGCTCAAACCCAGGAGATTCATGAATTGAGGGAAATAATTATAAAAGACTAGGGATTGTAAGGTGTGGGACCGGCCACGGCTAGGGCATGGCCAGCCGGCTAGGTTGCCCGGTCCCGCGCACCTTTCCTTATTTTATATTATTTTTCAAGAATCCTTAAAGTTATGGAGAATCCATGAGTTTTGTTGAAAACAAAGGAGTTTCGTGAGATTAGGGAATAATAATTATAAAAAGCTAAGGATTGTGAGGTGTGGGACCGACCACGGCCCGGGCATGACCGGCCGGCTAGGTCACCCGGTCCCGCACACATTTCCTTATTTTATAATATAATTTCATGAATCCATGAAGTTATGGAGGATTCATGAGTTTTGCAAAAACAAGGAAAGTTGCTAAAATCAAGGAGTTTTCATGAGTTCATGAAATAACAAAAACATAAGGAAAATAATGGGAGAGGCGTGGGACCGACCATGGCTAGAGCATGGCCGGCCGGCCAGTGGGCCAGACCACAGGCGCCTCTCATTATTTAATTAATATTTATTGCTTTCTCCCTGTTTTGTGTAGGATTCGTCATTGTTTCATATTTTTTGGATGCTCGTTCGTGCATCTGAGTGCTCAGTCGTGCATCATTGTCGAATACACTTGCACCATTTTTGTGGGGCTTACTCAGTGGTAGTCCTGACGCCCGGTTGTTGAGTATTTATTGCTAATCCATAAAATTCAGTGTAGAATAATTCATGAAATTGAACAATAAAAATGAGTAGTTATTTATTATCAATTCATAGGATCAGCTGTGGATTCGACCATGAATTCGGCATAATAAAACAGGCATTACCATTCCATGGGATCGTGGATTCGACCATAAAATCGGAGTAATAAAATTATTTATTACCATTCCATGAGATTCGTGAAATCGAAGTAATGATATAATACAGTCGTTTATTGCCATTCCATGGGATCAGGCCGTGGATTCGACCATGGAATCGGAGCAATTGTTATTTCCATTCCATGGGATCATTCCATGGATTCGATCATGGAATCGGAGCAATTGTTATTTCCATTCCATGGGATCAGGCCGTGGATTCGACCATGGAATCAGAGCAATTGTTATTGCCATTCCATGGGATCAGGCCGTGGATTCGACCATGGAATCGGAGCAGTAATATTCTGGGAATTCAGTGGTGAATGTCACGGCAAAATTAATCTATTGCAAAAAATATATTAGCCAGTTAAAGCGTCATATCCATTCTAAATGATGCATAGTCAGGGAGTCACGAGTGTTGCTTACGACCTGAAGGCGTTAGTGCTCTCAATCTACGGAGAACCGCTTGAATCTATACACGGTCTCTTCACATAGTCAGGGAACGGTGAGTGTCACCGACGTCCTGAAGGCGTCCGCCGCCCAACTATTCTTCTATGTGGAGAGAGGTATCTCTCCTGCAGTCAGGGAACAGTGAGTTCCACCGACGTCATGAAGGCGTTAAGCTCTCAATCTACGGAGAACCGCTCAATTATGTTATTCTGCATAGAGTGCATGATAAAATGTTAGGGATCGAATCGCTCAGCTAATGGGGATTTTCGAAAACATATTCATCATGGCTTCGTAAAATATGAATCGTTGCATGCCTGAAAGCCGTGTCAAAAACATGCCTCATGATTTTACGGTTTTGCCCTTTGTTGAAAATCCACCATCAACAAACATCAACTCACTTAAGTAGTTTACGTAACTCTAAAATATATGTACCAATCAAGATGTGTCTTTTCCAGATCTGTTGTTTGACAAAAGTCCACGGAGCTACAAAATGATGATGACGTGTGCCCTAACCAGATTATTGTGCGACAGTTGAGAGACAGAGGTGCGGTTACTTTGGGAAACTGATGCATCATTTCAGTTTAAAAAAAATGTATCCACAAAGTATGATGTTCATGATAACATTATCGCGTTTCTGCTTAGTAGTATACGATTTAAGTTACTGTACAAAAATTATACACGGTGAAAATTGTATTTTGCACCATATTTCACGTGATCAATTATCTGTGCACCATATATTAAAGTATAAAAGACGTAACACAAGTATTATCGAAGGAGACAAAATGATGATGACGTGTGCCCTCACAAGTATTATCGAAGGAGACAAAATGATGATGATTATTTTCTTTTGAAACATCCGCTCACATAAGTGGTTTACGTCACTCTAAAATGTATTTACCATTCAAGAAGTGACTTTTCCAGAGCCGCTGCTTGACAAAAGTCCACGGAGAAGAAGGCTACAAAATGATGATGACATACGCCATCACCAAATTATTGTGCGACAATTGAGATAATAATGTGCAGTTACTTGGTGAAACCAATGCATTAGATTGTCTTATTTTCCGAGTTAGATCTTCTTCTTTTAAAAAATGCTTGATTGTAATGCAGCACCACCACCATAGGACACCATTAACGATATTATATAAAAAATCTTGATACCCATGAGAAAGATAAAAACCTAAAACCTAAAACCTAAAATCTTTGCAATTAACCAAGATTGCAAACAACCAACTAGGAAAACTCCTAGTCCCATTTGTATTTTCTTTTTAAACATCCACACACTTAAATAGTTTACGTCACTCTAACATGTGTCTTTTCCAGAGTTGTAGCTTGACAAAACTCCACGGAGCTACAAAATGATGACGACGTGTGCCCTAACCATAATTTTATGCGATAGATGAGAGAACGAGGTGCGTTTACCTTGCGACAGCAACGCATCATTTCACCAGACAAAAATATATCCACAAAGTATTAGGTTTATGATTACATAATCGCTATGATAAAGATTAAATCCTCAGCCAACGAGGAGTGAGTGCAATTATTTTCTTTTGAAACATCCACTCACTTAAGTAGTTTACGTCACTCTAAAATATATGTACCAATCAAGATGTGTCTTTTCCAGATCTGTTGTTTGACAAAAGTCCACGGAGCTACAAAATGATGATGACGTGTGCCTAACCAGAGTCTTGTGCGACGGTTGAGAGACTGATGTGCGGTTACTTTGCGAACCAATGCATCATTTCAGTTTTAAAAAAATGTATCCACAAAGTATGAGGTTCATGATTACATTATCGCGCTTCTGCTTAGTAGTATATGATTTAAGTTACTCTACAGAAAATTATATACGGTGAAAATTGTATTTTGCACCAGATTTCACGTGATCAATTGTTTGTGCATCATATTTTAAAGTATAAAAAACGTAACACAAGTATGACGAAGGAGACAAAATGATGCTGACGTGTATCCTTACCAGATTACTGTGCTACAGTTGGGAGTCTGAGGTACAGTTACACTGCGAAACCAATGTATCATTTCGCCTTAAAAAATATATATCTACAAAGTATTAGGTTTTTGATTACGTAATCGCTATGATAAAGATTAAATCCACAATCCACGAGGAGAAATATTATTTTCTCTTAAAACATTCACTCACATAAGTGGTTTACTCTCTGCTTTAATATTATGTGTATTCCAGGGAAATGAGTGTTCTTTTCTTCACATCAGTGTTTCAAGTGCAAATCTCCATTTCACCGATTTTCGGATACTTTCAGCTTTCCATCTCTCTATATCGAGAAAAAGATAGTTTTTCTATGGATTTTTTGAGTGAATTTGAAAATTGTTAACGACTTTCTAAGACGACAATATTTTTGCCCGGGATATGCGAATTTCCATTATTATTATCAAATAAGTCCTGATGTACACAATCAGCGATATGGATTTATACTCATACTAATAATATTTGCTCATACAACTAAATTGTAAAATAAGACAATGCCTTTCCGATACATAGATTGAAATTTCCATAAATTCTGGGACTCCTCAACATAAAATTTGCCTTTGATTACGTTGATCCATCGTGTACAACCAGAACAACCAATGTGGTTTGAGAAATCCATCATGACACGATAAGGATTTGGACCCATCTATTTATAAAATCTTTAGAATTGATATATTGTTCAGTACATCTTACAGATACATGGGAGATATATTTATAACGACAGACTTAGACAGACTTGGGCAGGTCAAGTCAGTACGACTTGACTTGATTGAACCCTGTATTCCTAATAAGATTGATGTCTGCTTGAGTGCTTACTCCTGGTCTATGCTAGGGTTTCTTACAAGACCCTTACAAGCATAGTACTTATTAGATATCGAAGTCGTAGTCTTCCCCCTGATCTTCCGAAAAGACATTTGCTTTTATCTCTCTTTTTCTTTTTCGATTTTCGCTAGTCCATGCCCTAGGAGAAGGGTAGCCTAGTATGTAATGAGAATGATTTATCCACCGGAAATGATTTATACACCGAGCGGTGTGTGCACCGTGTGAGAGGAGGGTGGGGCCCATTCCTTCCCCCTCCCTATCCCGATGTTCAGATCCATTCCTAGACCGTCAGATTTCCCCGAAGTGCAATTCATGGTACTCTTCTACGGTGTGTGTAGCAAAGTTGTCCATCCACCTAAGAAGAGGGATCGTAGATTGCATCGTGTGAGAGGGTGATGAGGCACACTTCTGCCCTTCCCTACGATTGGGTCCGTGCGATACCTCTCGGTGCCCACTCGGTGCTTAATATATTTTCGGTGGGTATAGCAAAACTCTGTAACCTATCTAAGAATAGCAGGAGATCCATAGAAGTTGGAGATCCTACAACTTTTCAACGGAACCTCACCGATACAAGTACTTAATACAACTTAATATTTTCAATTAAATGGCTCATCTCAACTTGGGATGTTCGTCCTAAGTTGAGACGCTCAGTTCATCTTAGGAGGCGATGGACAAACCCTTTTATTTGAGGGTTTCTACATCCATTTTACTTGTTTGTCCGTCCTACTGTGGGTGTAAAATGGCTTGTTTGCACCCCATTGGAGTTGCCCTTACACTGGTGAATATTTTCGCCTTTATGGTGAAATACACTTTTTGCACTGTCTGTATAGATGAAATATCTTGTTTGCACCTACTATGAATGAAATTCGCAAGGGCTACACCTAGTTAGCACAATATCTTTCTATTGATTGAGAGTTGAGACCAAGCACCCGCCATGGAAGTGAATATCCTTCTATTGTTTGAGACCAAGCATCTACCGCAGAATAACTATGGCTCTTGCAGGAGGCTCATAAGGAAGTTCCTGCGAGAAAAGGATGGTCGGTGAGTTCTGAGCTTTGGGGCATGTATTTTGAGCTTGAGCTTGGTTGCACTGATGCTGACCCAATGTCCCCAGTTCTTGTTCTTTCTCCTTGATCTATATACAACAAGGAATAACTTCATGATCAAGAACGTTCCTAGCTAGAAAATGAAAGATATTAAAGTTGACATACAATTACTTTTAAGGTGTATTCGAACGCCCTAGACCAAGCATCCACCCTATATTTGAATCCAATTTGAATCCAACTAATGCTACCCCTTTATTTTATTAGAGATAGTAAATTACCTTCTCCCCTAGAACGGTATTCTGCTCTTTTAAAGCTTTTTCCTGTCATTTATAACGACAACAATGTATATGCATAAGAAATTTGTCACCTTTGATTAGTCAAACGTATATATAGCATGTTTTTCTGTATGTGAGAGGAATGGAGAGGATAAACCTTTCTCTGAAGCTCAGAAATGGATTCATACAACAGCTGGTTCTGTATAAAATAAATATGAAAAAAAATCGTATAAATAACTCAATACAGAGATACAAATTAGTTACCAAGTAATGTTTATTTTTATATACCTTTCTTGATTTAATGTTCTTCAGGGAAGTATCAAGTTGGTGCTCCAAATTTTGTAGCTCTTTCACACCGAAGGATTCCAAATCTTCTCCCATCATATGCCTGTTGGATTCTCACGTTAATATATTAATGACCCCTTTACAGTACTTTCGTACAAGTTTGTGTAATCTGTTTGCCCCCACCCTCACCCTCACCCCCCGCCTCCCCGAAAGAATAAGTAAATCCTTCATTATTTGAGTGTCAGAGTTCTCCGTTTTTTATTTTTATCGAGTTTCAAACTTAAATTGCAATCTAGTTACAAAATGCTTGTTTTTATTCCATTCAAAGGCGCTACAAATGAGATTTTTATACAAAGAGATACATGCATCTCTACTGAACTTAGACATTTTAGATGATATGCAAGATGATTCATTTGCCACATGGTAAGTATAGTGTTTCATCTTACATATTAATATACGAGATCTAATAAATAAATACGTACCTTTGGTTTCTTTGCGAACTTCAACTTTGGCCTTAACTGAGGTATATTCTGAGGACCAGTTGCGCTATAATAAGAAGTTCTAATCAAGTTACAAGCTATATCTCGTGCTCTGAATTATTTATCACTGAATTAACTAATTTCACTATGCATGTTAGACCTTAAGGCATATGAAGAACCCTAACTATGGAGTCACAGTGATGGATCACTGATAAAGAAAATTAGATTAAGAAGGAGCAAAAGAGATGCATGGAGGACATGCTTAAAATAGTTAGACATGCATCCAGTATGATAATTTCGTATTAATCCACCATTAAGGCTATCAAAGAAATAATATTTCATGTTGTTATTATTTTTTCTTAAACAACTCGTATACTAAAACATACAAATGAGAGGAAAAATATATATGAAATCAGGGAATTTCCAACTCAATCAAAGATGTTTAAATAACTTGAACTTCTCCTTCCTTCCGCATCATTGATTCTAGGTGATTTTTCCTGACATGTTGTGGGTACCAATGTATATGGGTGAATTTCTTTTTACCTTATACAAAATTGAGATATGCCGAGCTAATCAGTTCAAGCTGATCAGTAGGCCGCTAATAAGGCTTATCGATTAGATCTTTTTCTTAGGAAGGAATGGCTTATTGATCTTAGCTTGAACTGAGCTTCATCTATAACAATGTGTATGTGGACATATCTTGTCATGAGCTTCAAACTAGAGGTTATCAATGTGTATATATGCAATACTCACGTACCAGTAATTCTTGATCAGTTGCAACAAGCTCTTACGCAACACAACATTGTCTTTCATATCGCTCAAGGATGGCGTCCATGCTGTGTTAGTGCACCAAAATTTAAGAGGTTAAAAGAAAAGAAGCAGTCATACATGAACACAGAAGCTTAGATGGTGGAGCGAAATAATATTGAACCTTAGTTTAAATGAATATGGACCACAATTTTTTTAAAAGTTTATTACAACTAATCCGGTCATAAACAAGTAAAAACAATTGCTATTAGTTTTGCTCTGAGCGCTCCCTACTAAACATCATAAATTTTACTGTGCATTTTTTATGAAAAAAAAAATCATTTTCTCACTAAAAATAATAATAGTCATGATAGTAATTAATGTTCGCTAAACCTGTCAATGCTTTCATGGCCTTAATGAAGGTTACATATGAGAAATTACAAGATTAACCAAAACATGTCATTTAGTTGAAGACATTGATAAGATTCCAAATTTCAATTTCATTATAGATTTATAGGTATGCATCTCATAAAGTTCAATATTTGCTATGTAAGTGATGCATCAGTGCATGCACCCACACAGTGCCAAGTTTTATGAATGCTAAACTAATACTATAATATAACTTGCCGACAGTAATTTTGGAATTAACATAATAAATATATAGAAATAACCTATTCGAGCTCCAGTGACATTGGCTACCTCTTTGAGGTTACACTAAAGACTAAACTGAAGTGATAGTATGTTGAACCCACTGTAACACATCAGGTTTATTGCATGAGGTACAACTACAACAACTCTTATCAAAAACAGCCAAAAAAAAAGTGTCTATTAATCCAGAAATAGAGGTGATTCATTTAGTAAACCAAAATAGTAGTATTTTTTTTAACAACTAAACTTTTGTTGGAAAATATCTTCCTTCATTGTTCTTCTTTTGGGAAAATTGTTTGAGATTTTTATCATCGATAGAATTCAGATATTTCTCATGTTTATATAGAAGGTAACGCAGTGGGTGATTTGTTGGCTAAACGCGGAGCTACTACAGGGTCTCAATGGTGGAATGAGCCACCATATTTTATATGAGCAGCTTTGGGTAGTGACAGATCGAGTCTGTCTTCTTATCGTTTCAAATAATCTGTAACATGTTATCTTTTGTTCTTTTTTTCTTTCTCTCATTCTCCTGAGGTTTGGCCTATCCCCCCTCTTTCTGTTTTCTTTGCCTTTTTATTAATAAAATCTCCTCGTGAGCTTTGCCAAAAAAAAAAAAAAAAAAAAAAAAATAATTGGATAGTTGCACCTTATCGATCAGATTAAACAAATTACAACTACCGGCTAAAATTACTTATGTAAAGGATCAACATAAACCAATAAAGGGTAGTAGGGTGGGGTGAAAAATCTTTAAATATTGTCTTAATTATATAGTAAATGAATATTTTAAAGTCTCCAAATATAAACCCAGTAACAATATAAACACTCAAATAAAGACTCATCTTCTTTTGGTTTTGTGATGATCAGCTTAAAAGTTAAAACCCTGTGTGGTAATCTTTATATCGTTTAACTGATCAATTATTTATACAAAATTTCACTACATAATTTAAATTATCGCATTAGATCATGAACAAAACATAACATAACATTATAGTACTACTTTTCTCTACCTATTAACATTGCATACTTGGGATAAATAGGATAGATCGAGGAAATAAGTAGATAGAGTACCGAGTACTACCAAGCATCAGTAGGGTATTCAAATAGTTCTCCTTTCGGTGAAAAAAAACAATCGAGCAACTTCAAAGATCACATAAAACAGAAATTTCATTAGCTTTCTTAATTAAACCAGGCTTTCTCTTTTGGAAAGTAACTTGTCTATCGATCTTGTTTTCTATCCTCTTCAGCTGTACTCTACCTCTTTTTCCCATTCTCTCTTCTTTTTCTTTGATTCTTATAAAGGTAGGACTTAGGAGCAAATGACAAAACAAGGTTAAGAAAAAAATCCTAGTATATCATTGTCATTACTAAAAAGAAGAAGGCAAAGAAACCCGAGTATGATAACAATCCAATATCACAACAATAACGAGAATGAAAGTTGAGAAGAAGCTTGAAACAAAATATAATAGGTTTTTCCTTTTTCTCCACCTTCCTCCTCAATTTTTTGGAAAACATCCTTTTTGCATGATGCAGAGCTGTAAGGGTCTGTTTGGCATGCCAGTTTTAGACATTGTGTACTATATATATGTACCACGAGGGAAACAACCCCTTTTAAGCTTTTGCCATGTGCCCTATGCGTGGTTTCTATCACACACACCAGTGATTCAGTTGCAAAACTATATTTTCACCTACTTTATATTGAATAAATTTTGAGTATAGAATTACTTTTCTAACATGTATTTGGAGTGAAACGTTATGTTTTCACCTCTACTAATTACCCTTAAGGGCCTTAACCTACTCCCAATAATAAGCTACATTAATTAATTAAGCTACTCTTGATGATACCCAGGGAAGTATAATAACTGTTTTATTAATTTATCATTATTATTATTATTATATATTTTTATAATTATTGGATAAAGAGTATTACATTAACTAGTTGGAAGCCTAACAAACTAAGATCTCCAACGACATACTACTACATTAATTGAACAGGTTGTTGTGCTAGCCTACCAGCGAGGCTCATGGGTAACCTAGCCAAGGGAGCAGAAGCGGATGGGGGGGCTCCGGGCTGAGATTTTTATTATTATTATCATACCTTATATTATATTATGTGATGGGAAAATACACTTGGGATAAGTGGAAGTTATTCTTTTCACGTCAGTGCTCACTTGAAAATTTGCGTTTTCACCTATCTTTCACTTTCATCGGTGTTAGGTTGTATCTTGCACTTCTAGTGCGAGGGAAGAATTCTATTTCTCACATGTATTTTAGGTAAAACACCGGCCGGACTGGGAATCGGATCTATAGAATTAGACAGGGAAAAATGTAGAATCGTAGATCGTAAATCTCTGATGTCCACCTGGCCCTAGTTACATCTCATTAACTCCTTCTAACTCTTTAGTTTAGTGGGTGTATGGTGTATACTCTCGATACAAGAAGAGACGTCAGCTTTTCATTCCTGAACTCTACTCCTGAAATAGATAGGTTTGAGACTCGAGACTAGTTATTAAAAAAGGGCTGAGTGATAAGCAAACGTCTTTTCAGATGGATTTGTAAGCATGAGTGGAGGGAGACTGGAAAGGGGTTTTTTACTTTGTTGCTCACATGCTAAGGAAAACAAGGATTATACACCCACCGAAGAATTGCACCGCAGAGTGTACTTCGGGGGAATCCTACGGTCCCGGGAGGCGGGAGTGACTCTAAACATTGGGAGTGGGGCATAAGAGGGCAGGGTGCACCGTGTGAGAGAGGGTTGGGGCCCTCTTATGCCCTCTTATGTCCTATAAAGTTTTATAAAGTCTAGAGTTTACACCAACTCTGAATTTTTTTTTAATAATACTAATAATTTAAAATGGCCAGTAATGACCGAGCAAGAAATAATAATTGCTAGTGATTGTAGCCGTAGGCATGGAGCTAACATAGGGTATATAGGAACGAGAGACAGAGAGAGTAAAAAAAAAAATAGGAAAACATTTCCCGAAGAGCTAACTTCTTTTCTGATAAATAGTAACCTAGTAAGGTTAGTGATTTTAGTCGTAGCTGCTGAGTTTAGTGGTTACGTCTCATTACCTCTCGTTAGGTATCTAGAGTTTGGCTGGTCTATAGACTCTATACTCTCTAGACAAGACAATAAGACAAGACCAAACGAGACATATGCTTTTCCATCCTGTCGCACTCTACCACATGCTTATACTGGTCCATAATTAAGAAAAGACGTTTGCCTTCCCCTAGTTTTTACTGTCTAGTCTCGAATCTCGACATGTGTTATGTGATAATAAAAGTGTTTCTGCTTCTTGGCTAATAAAAGTTTTTACTCTCTGGTCTCGAATATATATTTGTATTTGTGTGGAGTATTATATATATTAAGTGGAACCCTTTAGATATAAAAATACGGAAATGATTGACACACACCGAAACAAAGCACCGAGCGTCTGTACCGTGTGAGAGGATGATGGTCCTGTACGCAAGGTTAGGTCCGTGCGATTCCCTTCGGGACAAAACGAAGTACAATATTTTGGTGTGTCTAGCAAGTTCCATAAAAATATGTAAAAATATAGTATTAGAAAACTGAAAAAGTAGGAGAAAAGGAGATATATATATATATCTTTCTCCGCAGTGGGACCCAAAAGTGGCCCCTGCTAATCTCCATGCGGCGGGGACCACAGTTAATGTGAGGGGTTGTTTTAATCTATATATATAATTACTCGGAGATAGTCTGACCATCGTTGGATGGAAAGACCATCGAGCGATGGAATCTATATCACTAGGCATATGAATGAGTTTGGCAGTTTGGCATACCCATAATGGGTACATATACTAGTGATTATTTTCACCTTTATGGTGAAATGCACTTTTTGCACTGTCTGTGTAGATGCAATATCTTGTTTGCACCTGTTATGAATGAAATTCGCAAGTGCAACACCTAGTTAGCACAACATTTTCATATTAATCCACAGGTTTAGATAATTATTAACATTTATACAGTAGTTTTTCTCATTAAAATTTATACAGTAGTTTTTCTCAAAAAGTAAGGGGGTAACATAGGAAAAGAGGTATTTGCTTAAAAAGATACTTCCCTTCTCCGCCCATATAAGTTGGAGCATCGGACCAGAATTTTCTATTTTAATATAATGCTCTCTTTAAAATAATAGAATTTTCTGCTTCCGACTCCTGGCTCGGGTCCTTAGTGCTTAAATAATAAATTGGATAATATTAATATTATAAAATAAAATAGTCCAAAAATTTATCTTACACATTATTATGTACTATATAAAATAATAACTCGATTAGAAAATAAAAAATAATTTTCATACATATCGAAGTTAAGTCCATTGAAGCAAAGACTGCGTAAGCCTTTTCACTCAAACGACCCTTGATCGTGGACATAAGATTCATAGATGCGTGATTTGTTACTTTCAGGTAGTTATCCCGATACTTCTGTGGGTGAACAAACTTGCTATACACATGAGATGCTTCAAGTCGAGTTTCTTCCAAGGATATGCAAAGAACTACAATATTTTGAAGGGAGGAGGATTCTTTGACAAGGTTATTCTCAAACCATCTAAAAATTTCAACACCAATGTAGTTATAAAACGCAAATGCTAATGAATCTAAAAGACTAAAACTAACTTTTGGTAATATGTTCATCTTACAATCATCTACATTACTATTAAAAAAAAACTGCATCTCCAAATGGAAAACCTCACCATTTACAAAATTTACCAAGTGGTAGATGGTGGTGTTATTAGGTAATTCATTACCGGTTGCCTTTGATAGTATCATAGAGCACTATAGGGAGAACATATTACCAACTAATGGATCTTCTCTCTTGAAAACTTATATCTAAACAACACTCTGAAAGAAAAGACTTTATGAGAACGAATGAAACAAACATATTATGGTTCGGTTCCTGATGAATTACATTCCGACGATTCAACGAGATGCAAAATCCGCCTCTAAAGATTCTTTGGAATTGACATCATCTTGGAGGTCAGTATCATTGAACCTCCAAAGCTATAGTAGAAGACATCTTTCCCTAACACCATGGACAAACAATCAATTTACCATCACAAAGAATTCACTCAACTACCGATATATAACAAATCGGGTTCATAATTTCGATGGGTTTCGAGAAAGAAGAACTACACATACTTAAGTTTGCAAAGAATTCTACATCCACTGATTGTTAATCCCAAAGGTGTGAAAGGACTAAAAATCAGTATTTAAGATATATGGTTTTATAGGGTCGATATCTAAAGGAGAAACAGTTATCTTTTTCAAGATGTTGAATTAAACCATGGTCTTGACTTATTAAATTCAGCGATAAAACCTTAATTACCTGTCCTAATTGGGTCTCCAATTGTAAAATAAACAAATAATTAAGTATAAGCACGATGCATATGATTTTGAATATCACCAACATGACTATGTAGTAATTTATTATTTTCAGAATTGAAATAACTATCAGAAACCCATGGAACCACTTTACTAAGTATCAATAAGTTGAATGAAGAAGAATTTACCGTTATGAAGCTTTTACCAAAGTCTTGAAAGCCCAAAACCCTGGACACAATAAAAGCAAAAGTTAGGAAAACACCCAAATTCATTGAAATCATCCAAGTAACGGTGAAGGACGGGATTGAATTTAGCTCACGTTTAATAAATTTGATGGCGAAAGCATTATTATGGGTATATTTTGCACCAAATGAACTAGGGTTTGAAGGCGACCAGGAGATACTCGCTTGCATTTCTCAAGAGAGAGAAATAATATGGTATCCGGAGTATGCTTTTCCTATTTATATGGCACATCCAAACGCGACATCAGTGCGATAATTTTTGGGATACATCCGTCACTGGTTAATTAAATAGTATCCGGCTCGGGTATATTGGAAAGCTCATGGTATGTTTCGTGAACTATTTGCAAGCCATGGTAGTGGGCAATAATATACCCCTAAATGTGCCTTCCAAACACAATTTAACCCATTTATTTCAATCATTTTGTTTCATTGAAGAAGAAAAGAACAAAAGGAAGAAACCTCAAACTACTAGATCTAGCAATGGAATTCTTGTCTTTTCATGATTCACGTACATCATCACGTACTGTGAAGGCTAGGACGACATACTATTTTCACACTTGAAGATGTTGTCGGAAGTGCTCTAACCTTCTCTAGAAATAGTTCCATTTGTCTCACTCCATCCGGCGAGCAAGTACTAGCACGGAATGACAGACAAACATTGCTCAAAACCTTAGCATGTTTTAATAAAAAACTCAGAATTTTGAGCTCAGCATCACATCCTTCCATTATAGAAAGAAACATCAGTGAGGCGAGACAACATCCACTGCGATGACAACCCTGCATCCCAATCATCCCCGACGTCCACTAAATTTGACTACATCAAAACAATCACAATAGCTAATAGGTCACTTGGTAACAAAGAATAATTGTACAAAATACGAAATCCTGCATACTCAAAGGTTCCAAAATGTTCTTCAAAAATTAAAGTCACCATGAGATGCATGATAAACATTGATGCTGTATTAGAATTTTCGGAACTACATCACAGGCCAGATCAATAAACGCAAAGGTTGGTTAACTGTTACCTGCTTGGAGTAAAGGAGTATACTCTGTACCCGAGGAGAAATATTGAGCAAGTACGCTATAGCCCGCAAGCAACCTCTTGTAGACCGCATTTTCAGCCAGAAAGATAGCAGATTAAATAAGCAAGGTGGTTGAGAGTCTAATAATAAGTCAGGCGCTCCTGAGAGAACCTTGAGAAACAAAGAAAAATTTTAAAATAATGTAAGAGCTAATAAATACTAATACTAGTCGAGAGCTCTGTTGTGTCAGGCGCTAGGCCAGGCGCCAAGCCCTTCGCCTTGCGCCTAGAATCTACTTTCCTTTGACATAATCGAGAGCTAATAACAAAAAAACCTTCATCATATTAGCCATACCTCGAGGAATCCATAGGATAACCACATATTTCTCACCATACAAGCCTCTCTTAGAAACTTCGTCATATGTTTAGCATATACCATTTCTTCCTGTGAGAGAAAATTACAATATGCTTCTGCATTCTCACCTAAAACTCTTTATTTGAGCTCCAGCTTAAAATTTACCTCGAATAGAAGAGAACAGTTTTCTAGAGAATATAATTGTGTCACGCAAGATGTGCACTTGAAATATTTTAGATTTGGAGTAGTCAACTTGATAACATTATCTGTACTACCAGGTAATCGCTTGTACACGAAATTCTCGAGGCTGAGAGAATTAACAGTCAAATTTGGTATGTCACAATGATATACGAATAACTTTTCAAGAACTGGGCAACTTGAAAAGAGCCTTTTAGATAGTTCTTCATTGGGGATCGAAACTCCATGAATCCACAAAACTTTGAGCCGAGGTAAATCCATTAATTTTGGTAACATAACATCTGTACATCTGAAACCAAAATTCACTTGCATTTCCAAGTGCACCAGTGACTTGCAATTAACAAGTTGATGAGGAATTTCAAGTGCTTCTGGATGACCTTGACTGGTTTTCAAACTCATTTCTTCAACATTGCGCTTTACAGCTTGAACAATCCATTTGTAAATATTTTTCATCACAATATCTTCAACTATAGCATATTTATACCAATTTATAGCAAATCGTTGAATATCAGATTTATTGCGAAGAATGAATACCATGTCGACAAAACGTATGAACCTTTGATCATGTTCTCTGCCTGGAGGAAATGAACTTCTCTTGATGCTTAGACATGGAACAGATTTCCAAATATGAATCCATCTTTTGGACAAAACACATGTTTGCACTACATCTCTGGTATAATTAGAAGACATGATGCGGTGAATTATCTCATCAGGTAAGCTACTGATCCAATCTTTGCCATTAGAATATGGAGATTCGTTTCTTGTTTCTTCCATTTTTCTTAACCGACACTGAAAAAATAAAAAAAATTAGTTTTTAAGATGAACCCTAATCTACAATTTGGCAACGAATCAATCAATATGAGCAGAAACAAAAACCCCAAAATCCCATTTCGCAATGAGAAGAAACAAAAAACGCAGAATTCCAATTTTGCAGAGCCAATTAGAATTTGTAATTGAAAACCCAAAAAGTAAAAGATGGAAGAGAAGAAGTACCTCTTTTTGTTGTATGACCCAAAAGTGATGGAAGAGGAAGTACTGATGAGTAACTCTTCAAGTGCAATTTGAAGTTCTTAATGTGGAAGAAGATTAAAAGCACCGGTCTAGTAAAAAATGGAAGAGGAAGTACCTTTTGTTTAAAGACTTGAGGTGACGCCTCGTTTTCTATAAAAATATGTGAATGAATTACGGATACCTAGAAAATTCAACGGCGATAAAAAATATGTGATGACTTGCAATTTTGATGTGGGGCATGTGTGACAGCGTGTGAAGAATAGATAAAATGTACTCGTATTTGTTTTATCGAGGTGTTCGAATCTTTTGTGGATTGTACCTTTATATCGAGGTGTTCGAATCTTGATGTGGGGCAATTTTGATGTGGGGCATGTGTGATTGCACCTTTATAATCGAGGTGTTCGAATCTTTTGTCTTGCACCTTTATATTCTTATTTTATTCAACTAGAAGCTTGCTAGAAGTAAGAAAAACACGAAATCTTTTTACTACTATCTAGTCTCGAGTCTCATTCTGGACCTTACTATATTCTAATAATCGTTTTCCCTCTTTTTAATACTATATGGGATAAATTTTTTTTTAAGATACATCATGTACATAAATCACCTTCTTATTTGTGCATCCATAGATGAATGTGGCATGACCCTATACTAGGATTTAAACATCCACTCACATGAGTGGTTTACGTCACTCTAAAATGTATGTACCAATTAAGATGTGTCTTTTCCAGAGATGTTGGTTGAAAAAATTCCACAGAGAAGAAGGCTACAAAATGATGATGACGTGTGCCCTCACCAGATTATTGTACGACGGTTGAGAGAATAATGTGCGGTAACACTACAAAACCGCTGCATCATTTTGCTTTAAAAAAATATATATCCACAAAGTATGAGGTTCATGATTACATCATCACGCTTCTGCTTAGTATATGAATCAAGTAAATCTATGTATTATTTATGTTAATTTAAGTTACTATGCGCAAAATTATATACGATGAAAATTGTATTTTGCACCACATTTCACGGGATCAATTGTGTGTGCACATATTTCAAAGTATAAAATGATGATGACATGTGCCCTCACCAGATTATTGTGCTACAGTTGGGAGTACAAGGTTCCATTTTCATGAAATCTATTGCTTTCTTATCTTCTACCTATGGTAGAAACTATGTACATTCTTTTACTTGTTAATACAACTTCTCTTTTGATCAAAAAAAAGGTGAATCTATGTTATTATTCATGTTGATTTAAGTTACTATACACAAAATTCTATACGGTTTACTGACTTAGTTTTGTCATCGTCATTCTTCCATTATCATCATAAATATTCTTTGAATAATTGTATTTAAAAGAAACACAGTTGCATCTTTGTCATTGTTTGGTTAACAAAAAACAAAAATATCCAAAGAGGAAAACACGACATCTGCCCACTTGACCTTATTCTGTCCGCAATGAGATGAGAAATCTCTACAATTAATTAAGATCGGAAACAACCAACTAGGAAAACTCCTAGTTCCATTTGTATTGATCATCTTGGAACGCATGTTTACATAATTTCATTTCACTTAATTACTATATAAGATAAAAAGGAATGTTACCAAAAGTGTGGTGTTTGTTGTATGAATAGAATTTAGTAACTTTCTTTCAAAAGATGATGAAATCGAGCTTTCATTGGTAATTGTGATGCTTATGATAACATCAACACTATAAGCTGTGTGTACATATATATATATATATATATATATATATATATATATATATATATATATATATATACTTTATGATTAAAATAGGAAGAATATGTCTAGCTTGTTCTGCATAGTTATCTAATTGTATTCAGATTATATATACACTAGATCTTAACCCGTGCCGTAACGGCACGGGATGTTTTGTCTCTAATACGATATTGTTCACATTTCTCTTGCTTCATTTTATTCGTGAGTAATTATTTTGATATTCAAATAGGTTTTGGGAAACAAAATGGGTTACACGATCTTTTTATTTTTACTTAAGCATGTTATTCCAATTTATTATCTGGACGGAGTAATAATATTGTGCCAACATGAAAATAAAATAAAAAAATACAGTAAATAAAAATTTTCCCCATTTATTGTTCCATCATACCATAATTTCAAACTTCAAAAAGAATATTTCATCTAACAGTACATAAACCTAAACGCCAATCCAACTCCATGATGTTTATGAATACATTTGTTAGAAATTATTGATAACTAAGGCTCTAAGGAGTGAAGCAAAAACCCATAATATTTTCCCTACTATAGATAAAAACTATTTATTTATTTTTTGCAAATGTGATGAGTTATAAAAATGAAGAACCCTTGGCTATTGGAAGGTGAGATATACACATGTGAGTTGAAAAAATAAACTTATAATAGTAAATCAAACCATGTGTAAGATTCTTTCTCAATCATATTGATAACATAATATTGAAGAAATTCGTGGATAAAAAGATTTCACACCAACTATGCTAAGTAGTGCATGAATGACGTTCTCACATCTAGTGTTACTCAAGTAATTTGGAGTTTTAAAGAGCATAGTCATATTGATATTTGTATCTACATAAATTCAACTAACCTTCCGAAGAAAAATTATTAGTTTCAAGGTAGAGCCGACACAAACTTACTGTGCCTTCAATGTATACAACACACATTGGGTTTAATCGGCCTTGAGATTAAACAAATACCCCAATATTAGTCAAATAATGTCTACAAATACGGGATCGAAACAATGTGCTAACGGGAAAAATGAGAGACTAACATCAGTTCTACAAAGAAAATACCCTATATGTATCAAAGTTTGTTAACCAAACATGTATTCAAATTAAAAAGTCATCAACTTAACACAAAAATATAAAAGAACCCAAGTTAAATCAATACTTGCATAAACAAAACTTATAAGTGAATTTTATAATTATTAAATACCTTTAAAATCATTATTAGAGATTTAATTGCATGCCTCGCAGCGGTAGGAGGAAATCAGCAGATTAATTTGTAGAAATTTCACTTTGGATATGTAGCAATTCGGAGAAGTTTACCTTTGGTGGTGATGCGTTCCATCTAAGTGTTGTTCGATTGATTATTTTTTTTAGAAGGTTTCGGTTTTCATTGGACAAACCGAGAGGAGCGTTTCATTATATTCATTATCATTCGAAATCCAAGACCAACTCGCCCTATGCTTACGGGATCTCAATACAACCTTAGATTTATCTATTGGACGGAGAAACCTTGATACTAAATATGTAGTTTTTAGTGTTATTTATTATATAACGTGACATCCAAATGTTTTTCTTCTTCTTAATTTTTATGTATTTTAACCAAGTTTATATTAGCATTAAGACGATCAACCACATTTCTAATTTATAGTGTTATCCTTTTGTAGCACACATAATTAACATAGTCAATTACTACTCATCAAAACTGGCCGAGTACCACAAACCACGGATATTACTTCTTTCTCCACCACCACCATTTTCCATCCCTCATAGAATATTGGGCACACTTATAACTTTTAATCTCACACGTCATGTATAAAGTTTAGATTTAACAAACTTAGGTCGTCAATTAATTTATTCAACTATATGTTTTTTGTTAATACTGAAAATCATGCGTCTGAACGGTTACCAAAGATAGCGGTGGCACCAAAAACAACCATTTTGTCTTATATGATTTGGTATCATCCCAAAAGTATTTGTTATCCGCTTTTTTGATCGTGTCAAAAACAACCAACTATACTTTTCACAATACAATGTTACCCGTCATGTAAAAAAATTTATTATTTTGATTCAAAAGAAAAAACTAATACCACCGCCATTAAAACCATCCAAATATACTATTTCTTCCACCAAAACTAATGTTACAGCCTCCACCACTTTGTAACACATTCCATCGCTTCCACCACTTACTTCTTCCTCTACTACCACCACCACCACTAATATCTATTGAAATAACTTTTATCAAAATTATTACTTATTTATGGAGATATGTATTAATATTAATTAAGGGATATTTATGATGTAAAATTAATAAATCATTTATCATGAGAAATTAATGTTTCCTAAATTAATAAAACACTTATACTAATTAATATTTAAGTTGAACAAACCATAACCATAGATTTATCTTCTCTCTAGACAAATCACTTATACTAATTAATAAAATACTTATACTAATTAATATTTAAGTTGAACAAATAACCACTATTGATTTATCTTTTTTATCAATTCCAACCAAGGTGGAACAACGGTTAGAGGCCACTCTTATGACACAATAGGTCATGAGTTCGAACCTCCCCATTATAATTTTTAAAATTCAATATCTTGACTTGAGTATTCATTTTTAATTCATAATATTGGAATGAACACCACGTGTTGTAGTGTGTGTACGGAGGATCACAACCTTTGATTTATCTTTGCCAAGGATAAATCCGACCACCACTCATATAGGCAAAGTTAGCCTTGGCGCACGTGCGGGTTATGGGTGTGGTCTGCACAACCACGACCGTAGATTTATCTTTGCCCAGAATAAATCCTGGCCACCACTCAGAAACAAACTGTGCTTTATATTGTAGATAAACGTTTGCAAAGGATGCAAATATAATTTTGTATTTGCAAAGAAAACTAAATATCATACTAGTTTTTAAAGTGAATGAAGTGAAAATTGTAGTTTGCACCACATTTCACGTGATCAATTGTTTGTGCACCATATTTTAAGTATAAAATACGTAACACAAGTGTGACGAAGGAGGCAAAATGATGATGACGTGTGCCCTAATCATATTATCGTGCGACAGTTGAGAGACTGAGGTGCGGTTACTTTTGCAGCGAAACCAATGCATCATTTCGGTTGAAAAAAAATATATCCACAAAGGATGAGGTTTATGATTACATAATCGCTATTGGAAAGATAATATCCACAGCCAACGAGGAGTGTAATATTTTCTTTTGAAACATCCGCTCACATAAGTGGTTTACGTCACTCTAAAATGTATTTACCATTCAAGAAGTGACTTTTCCAGAGCCGCTGCTTGACAAAAGTCCACATAGAAGAAGGCTACAAAATGATGATGACATACGCCATCACCAAATTATTATGCGACGGTTGAGAGAATAATGTGTCGTTACTTGGTGAAACCAATGCATTAGATCGTCTTATTTGCCGAGTTAGATCTTCTTCTTTCAAAAAATGCTTGATTATAATGCAGCACCACCAACATAGGACGCCATTAACGCTATTATATAAAAAATCTTGATACCCATGAGAAAGATAAAAACCTAAAATACTTGCAATTAACCAAGATTGCAAACAACCAACTAGGAAAACTCCTAGTCCCATTTGTATTTTCCTTTTAAACATCCACACACTTAAATAGTTTACCTTGCGACATCAACACATCATTTCACCAGACAAAAATATATCCACAAGTATTAGGTTTATGATTACATAATCGCTATGATAAAGATTAAGAGCAAACCCTCAACCAACGAGGAGTGAGTGTAATTATTTTCTTTTGAAACATCCACTCACTTAAGTAGTTTACATCACTCTGAAATATATGTACCAATCAAGATGTGTCTTTTCCAGATCTGTTGTTTGACAAAAGTCCACGGAGCTACAAAATGATGATGACGTGTGCCTAACCAAAGTATTGTGCGACAGTTGAGAGACTGAGGTGCGGTTACTTTACGAACCAATACATCATTTCAGTTTTAAAAAAATGTATCCACAAAGTATGAGGTTCATGATTCCATTATCGCGCTTCTGCTTAGTAGTATATGATTTAAGTTACTGTACAGAAAATTATATACGGTGAAAATTGTAGTTTGCACCAGATTTCACGTGATCAATTGTTTGTGCACCATATTTTAAAGTATAAAGGACGTAACACAAGTATGATGAAGGAGACAAAATGATGATGACGTGTATCCTCACCAGATTACTGTGCTACAGTTGGGAGTCTGAGGTCCAGTTACACTGCGAAACCATTGTATCATTTCGCCTTAAAAAAATATATCCACAAAGTATTAGGTTTTTGATTACATAATCGCTGTGATAAAGATTAAATCCACAACCCACGAGGAGAAATATTATTTTCTCTTAAAACATTCACTCACATAAGTGGTTTACGTCACTCTAATATGTATGTACCAATCAAGATGTGTCTTTTCGAGATATGTTGTTTCACAAAAGTCCACGGAGCTACACAATGATGACGACGTGTGTCCTAATCAGATATTGTACGATGTTTGAGAGAACGAGGTGCGTTTACACTGCGAAACCAACGCATCGTTTCACTTTAAAAAATATATCCCCCAAAGTATGAGGTTTATAATTACATAATCGCTATGATCGATAAAGATTAAACCCACCGCCAACGAGGAGTGTAATTATTTTCTTTTGACTTTGTATCATTTCGCTGGAATTCCAATAAATTTTTAAATATCAAGATACATTTTGTATCTACATAAATAATACGTAGAAACATTGAACTTGAGAGTAGCATTTTTTCAGGTCAAATTTCCCATAGTAAAAGCAACAATAATTTTTGGTATTCCCGAGAGTATTACTTACATTTGCATAAAAAAAAAAAGAAAATTATCCTAAAGAGGTTATCGGAACTTCTGTATATAAAATCTTCCTTACTACTTACACAAGCCATATCAGATGATACACATCATGTCTCCATCTTCTTACTACTATCACAAAGAAATTCTTCCTCTTCCTCCTCCTCCTCCTTCTCTGCAACTCATTCATCCCTTAAATCCGAAACATATATTTCCATTTCCTCCTCCTTTACTACTCTTTCTCCCATTTAATCCCAAACACCGGTACTAATGTTTGGACTTGTTTTTGTTGTTGTCTTCTTGTTTGCTGCTGCTGCTGTCCCTTTTGGAATAGGTTGACATATAAACTCCAGTACCAGAACTAGTATCATTAACTACTTATGCTTATGATAACATCAACACTATAAACTGTGTGTTCATATATATATATATTTACTTTATGAGTAATATAGGAAGTAGTAGTTACAAAAAGTACTCAAAGCATGAAGTAGTTAATGAAACTAGTTCTGGTACTGGAGTTTATATGTCGACATATTCCAAAGGGGATAGAAGCAGCAGCAAACAAGAAGACAACAACAAAAAAAAGTCCAAACATTAGTACTGGTATTTGGGATTAAAGGGGTGAAAGAGTAGTAAAGGAGGAGGAAATGAAAATATAGGTTTTGGGATTAAAGGGATGAATGAGTTTCAGAGCAGGAGGAGGAGGAAGAGGAAGAATTTCGTTGTGATAGGTAAGCAGATGGAGACATGATGTGTATCATCTGATATGGCTCTGCATTTGGGTTCAACATTGTAGAAAATTGTTAAAGGATGAAGAGGAGGAAGAAGGATGGTGATGAAGAAATTATGCTGAAAGGGAGTGTTTTGATGGTTTTAATTGTAGAGAGAATGTGAAGTGAAGTGAAGTTAAGGGAGGAGAGGAGAAATGAGTTTACAAAGGAGACAAACAATAGTACTAACTCTCAGTTGCCTTCCTTTGCAAATGAGGTCTGAATTTACTGATCAAGCAATACCAAACGTGTGCAACTTTTTTGCAGTCTTTCTTTGTTTTATCTTAGGTAAAGTTGTCGAAGTAAGGAAGAGTTTATATACAGAAGCTCTGATAACCTCTTTAGGATAATTTTCTTTTCTTTTTTATGCAAATGTAAGTAATACTCTCGGGAATACCAAAAATTATTGTTACTTTTACTATGGGAAATTTGACCTGAAAAAATGCTACTCTCAAGTTCAATGTTTCTATGTATTATTTATGTAGATACAAAATGTATCTTGGTATTTTACAAGGTCATTGGCATTCCAAAGATGTATAATTTTGATTTTGCCTTTATTTATGATACAAAAAAAAAATATACATCTTGCTACTTTTTATGCAAAACATCACTCTTATTCCTGCCATTTATGATATCTTCTTTGGAAATGTAAGTAATACTCTCGGGAATACCAAAAATTATTGTTACTTTTACTATGGGAAATTTGACATGAAAAAATGCTACTCTCAAGTTCAATATTTCTACGTATTATTTATGTAGATACAAAATGTATCTTGGTATTCACAAGGTCATTGGCATTCCAAAGATGTATAATTTTGATTTTACGTTTATTTATGATACAAAAGAAAAATATACATCTTGCTGCTTTCTATGCAAAACATCACTCTTATTCCTGGCATTTATGATATCTTCTTTGGAAATAGAAGAAGCCAACCGACAAGGATTGAAGGAGCTAATAGTATATAGGAGTGCTCTACACCAATTCAAAGATCTTAAAAGTCCCACAAGATAAGTAAGAACAACACTTGCAAAGGTTCCTAGCTATTGCAATGGTTCCACCTATTTGCCACCCACACTTTTCCTATGTGCCACCATTGTAGTTGCAGGAAATCCTACACTACACCCCTCATAATATTTTGTAGATCTAAATCTTATTAATCACCTAAATTTCAAATATAAGTGCTAGAAATATAAATTGACACAAGGATTTTTACATGGTTCGATCAATGTGATCTACATCCATGGTTCTTCACTATGATTTTTGAGGTTACATAAGAATTAGATTTACAATCTCCATTAATGGATATTTTGTAGAGCTCTAGATCTAATTTTAGGGGAAGAAGATGATAAAGAAAATAAATCTCTCTCTAAAAATCTCTCTCTCTCTCCTCCCAAAATTATCCCCCTTTCTCTCTCCTGCTCTCTTCTTTATATAGTGTTTACATAGTGGATGACAGCTCATGTACAACTAATATTTCCCTTAATTTCGGATTTAACTTGCGACATTTCGCAGGAGTATAAATATTAAGTCTCGCAGACACTCTAGTTTTCGCAAGATCTTCGCGCTTTCTTCATGTTTCTATCACCACTATCTATTGCGTCATCAGTCTGCGACACTCGCAAAGTGTCATTGGTGAGGATTTTGCAAGTATGTCCTTGCTGCGATATTCTGCTCCTACATCTTGCCTCTTTTTCCTTGAATATTGCTTGAAGAAGCGATCTTTAAGGAAAAATCCGTTGTTGTAGCAATCTTTGACCTTTGTTGATGAAGGAACGAGCGAAAGAATCTTGGACTTGAAAAAATACGTACTTGCCTCTATTCTTTTGCGGAGTTAGAAGGTTTGCGAAATAAATAAGAAGTATCAACCCTTGAAGTATGCGAAGTATGAAGTATCCTTGAAGAAATATAAGAAGTACTTAATCCTCGAAATATATAAGAAGTATGAAGTATCCTTGAAGAAGTATAAGAAGTACTTAATCCTCGAAATATATAAGAAGTATGAAGTATCCTTTTAGAAGTATAAGAAGTATCTGTCCTTGATTGCGAATAAGAAGTATTGCCTCTATTCATGCGAAATTATTACTCCATTTTGATGAGGATTCTTGTTGTTCATTAGTGAACATCCACTTTGGAAATGATTCTTGCCGAGAAGATGAAGAACATAAAATGTTTTTGGTTATCCATAGTTGCCTCTGTTCTTTATCGATGAGGGTAGAATCCTTGAGAAAGTGTTGATTTAGCAATTGTTTTGCATTCTTATTTTGCCTCTGTATCATGTTTTGTGCTCATGCGATAGTATAATCTCTTGATTGCTTATCTTATCTTGTGAAATAATCACATTACGAAATTAAATAATTCTGCGAAATTTTGTAAAATACTTGTGCGAATATAATACTTATGTAATGATTATGTTATGAAATGTGTATGCAATGTTTATGCCATGAAATGCTTATAATTCTTTCATGATGCGAGTATAATGCTTGTATGATGAGAATGCTTATCTCTTGAAATGTATAGCTAATGTTTGTGTTACTTAGCTCATTTTGCCGCTTTAAAATTGATGTAGCTTTAAATTGCTTCCATTCGTCATTTCTCGATTTTGTCTTTAGTATATGCATTCCTCTTCACGTATTTATTGTTCCTCGCAAGTTCTTTTGCTTGTGCCTCATATTTCCTTATTTACTGCACTATTAGTATCGCATAATAATATGATCATAATATTAAATGTATGTTATTTTATTTGCCTCGATTTCATTTCCATACTTGCCTCTTGTTATTTGTATGCAAATGGAAGATTAAGCATAATCTCATGAGATGTTTACTGCTGAATTTTGTCATTGCGACAAGATCGCGGGGCGTCTTTACATTTTCATGTAATGACCCATTGACCTTGCCTTATCATTTATCTTGTGTGGTCTTATTTTGCCTTCCTAATTAAAGGTCTTATTTTGCCACCCCTCATTATTGCGACAATATGACGAGCCTAAATATTCTTGCGAACATAAAGTCCCATGACATTGTCGTCGTGCGACAAAATCGCGGAGACGTCGTTACACTTTCATGTAATGACCCATTGATCTTGTCTTATCATTTCTTTAGTATTATTGCCTCTGCGGGATCATCGCACAAATATGACAAGCCTAAATTTCCTTGCGAAAATAAATCCTCATGACGTTTGCGTCTTTTGACACTTATCAGCTCCCTAATGGAGGGTGCCGCCCTTATCTTCTCCCTGGTTGCCCCTTCAAGGAGGCGTACATCGGCCATACAAGACTAGCTCCTCCCATCCGGTCTTAACAACAACCGATTGTTTTAAACCTCTTATCCCTTATACCTACGGGGCTTATGGTTACGAGGCGCACCCTAAGTGGAGTTTTCTTGGGCCGAGTTCAACATATGCCAAGACTTGCCAAGAATGGCCGAGACACTTCAAATGCCCCAGGCACTCTTGGCTCAACCGTGTACCCCCGGCGCCTTGAGCATACAGCGACCCCTTGGAAGAGACCCTCGAGCGTCCAACCGGGGTATAACCTTATATATATAGTTGGAAATCCAAGGTATCTCTCCCGGATAGGCTTTCATGGGCCCCAAATCTCCATGACTCGAGTTCCAGGAGCGGTGTAACCTTTTCAACTGAGCCATGTCAAGAGATACCCCCTTATATGACGCACTTTAGGTCTTACATTTGCCTCTTGCGAAATATCATTCGCGAACTAGGGTGTACGCCATAAAGGTTTGTCCCATTCACTCACTCATTCATTTTTTATTATCTCTTCTCATTATCTTTGCGAAATTATCGCATTTCCATTATCTCTGCGAAATTATCGCAAGTCTTCATTCTGTCATTCATCCTTTCATTCATTCCTTCATTTCTGTCACTTCTTTCACTCATTCTTTTATTTCTGTCATTTCTTTCATTCATTCTCATAATATCATATCATTTGAAGCAAAGTAAATATACAAGAGAAATTACAATACATTATAGTCCTGAAATCTTTGTAGTTGTGAAATCTTTATAATTCTGCGATCGTATCGCGTTTTGTGATTCAAATCAAAAATCTTTTATTGTCTATAAAAGAAATATTCTAGATAAATATATAAATTAAATTTTCTGGGTATTTTGTAATCTTGAAATCTAGAAATCTTTGTAATTTTGAAGTCTTTATAATCTTGAAATCTTAGTAATATTTGTAATCTTGCGATCGTATCGCGTTTTGTAAATCAAATCAAAAATCTTTTATTTTTTGTAGAAATAAAATGTTTAAGGAAAATGGTACTTAGCTTTTGTGGTTTGCTGCTGTTGTTGTCTCTTGCGAAGTATATGATTTGCTTGCGAAGCTAGCATCCTTGAAATGTATAAACATCGCACAAAATATAATTATCTCATGGCAAAAAGAAGTGTGAGAAATGAGATTTGAACCCTTGACCTGCCTCTTGCATATTCTCGCACCATACCAACTGTTCTAACCCTCTCTTGCGAAATTAATTTGCGAGATAGTCATCAACTTTCTTCCTTGCGAAATAGGAAAAGTCCGTGCGAAATTTCGCATAACAAAAATAAATGTGCGAGAAGCAAGAATTGATCATGCGACCTTCTGCTTGCATTCATGCTTCCTGACCAACTGTGCTAGCCCTGCCCCTGCGAAGTGTGTCTGTGAAATAACCACCTACTTTCTTCTTGCGAAATATCCTTGCGAAATTATCAAAGACTGTGCGAAGTAAACATTTGCATGAAGCAAACGAACATCTGCGAAGTGTTCGTGCTGCGAACGTTCGCAAGGTAAACATTTGCGAAGTTCAAAAACTCTTTGCGAATGGGGAGATTCGAACCCTAGACATCAAACTCTTTCCCTTTACTGGCGACCATCCGAGCTAGCTTCCGACTTGCGAAAGAAACACATATTGCCACTCTATTATTCTTCCTTTCTTTTCAGTAGTTCCAAAAAGTGTGAAAAATTATGAGCTTAGCGAGAATTGATCACGCGAACTCTAACTCTTATTCCGAATCCCTAACCATCTATGCCACTCGTTGTGTGCGAAAGAGACGCACAATTGTGTGACTTTATTCTACTTCTTCGCTCTTGGGAGTTCAAAAATATGCGAGAAAATAAGCTTGTTCTCTTCACTGGGAACCAAATGTGCTATCGACTGTTTGTGATGGAGAAGAGTTATTTGCTCTCTTATTCTCATATTACCGTCCTTTTGTGTACTCATCGTTTTTTCGTCTTCTCCCGTCTGTTAGCAACTTGTTCTTGGAAAATTTTATTGTTGCCTCTGTAGAATTCATGTGATAAACTTTGCATCTCCTGAGCTAAGTGCCCTTTTGTCAAAATTAGTAGACGGGAGATTGATGATTTTATTGCTTTGCTGCGGATTTGTTTTCTTCATTAACTGATCTCCCATTTACATCTATGCGTTATCTTTGCTTGTAGCTGCTCTTGCCTTGTACATCTTTGAATTTGTTTTGCTACTTATTCGCTCTTAGTTCATTTTGTCTTCTTGATGGCTTATATGATAATAATCTTTCAACTGTATTTCATAAATTATGCTAAAGTCTTTTGTCGACCGTGATCGTGATGAATATCCTTGTGTTAAGGTTTTTTTTTTTTTTTTTTTTTTTTTTCCCGACCATTTCTTTGTGCTGTGAACCTGTGGAGCTAATAAGTAAAAGAAAAAGAAGACATTAGCATTAAGAAAAAGATTAAGTTGCATTTCTTCACGTTGTGAATTTGTGGAACTATCTCTTCGCACTCTTGAGTTGAGTTCTCTTCATCCTGTTATTGCGAAGTGGACTATCAGTAGTAAGCTGTTTGCTTTACTTACGAAGTGGAACTATTACTCAACTTAGGGATACTCATCATTATATGTTGACCTTTTCTTCATTATACTCTTACTTAAGGCAAAGTATTTCTTCTTTACTTCCTGTTTGCTTGACAAAATAAGTTGTTCGCTGCCTTACTTCATCGATGATCGCAAAATTAATCTTCGCTGTAACTTCTCTAGTCTGATTTTTTTCTTTGTCTACTCCTTTTCTTCGCTGGTTACTCCTCTTCGCAGAAATAAACGAATTTTTTTTTTTATTCTTACTAGAGTAGTTGAAATGATCTTCTTCACTGACGATTTTGAAATGATCTTCTTCGCTGTAATGGTAGATGTTCTGGACTAAATGAGTAACTGTAGTAATGCTTTGGAAAGCTGTATTGACTGTAAAAGTGAATGATTAGCTTTCTTGCTGCGAATTTTGCTGTCTTCGCAAGAGTTTTGCTGCGAATTAGCTTGTTGATAATGACAAGATTTGGTCCGTTTAGTGAAAATTCCTCTTCGCCAATGACTGCTGATGATTCTTTCTTTCTTTTCCCTTGCTCGTGACTCCTGCGAAATACACTTGAAAGAGCTGCTGAGGATGCTGCCTATTTTGTACAAAGTCTACAAGATATCATCTCCATTCGGCTATTTCTCCCCTTTCTTCATATTTTCTTCATGTTAAAACTGGTGGACGTATGTCAAACGCCCTTGCATTGTTTTAATTCACTGGAATACCGTTCTTATTCTTCTTATTCTTCGCCACTTGATGATTTTTCCTTCATCTGCGAAGTCTCCTCCCATGCAAATTCTTTTGCAGCACTGTCTCTGTTGGAAGGGTCCTATCGCCTTTCTACCTTTTTCTTCATTATGGTTGAATTTTTCACCCAATAATCTTTATGCCTTCGCAGGCTTCACATCTCATGAGCTGAATTTTCTCATGAACTGCATTTTCTTTCTAGCTCTACGAAGCTGCTTCATATTAAGCTAAATTATTCCTTCCTTCATGGCTACTAATCGATCTTTGGGAGAAGTTTTTATACCCGTCTTTACAAAGCAGATCAATTAATTATTGAGCAATATGTATAGTTTTGAGATAATCTCTAAGAATAAAATCTAACTTTGATCATTTAGATTCCCAAATCAATATCAAATTTGATACTCGGTATTTTTGAAATTCATAGAAGGGGTTTGTAAAACAAGTTCTTTCTAGTGCAAATCTGTAGAAATTCAATTTGATTCTTGTTTTCAAGAGAATATTAAACTTTGAAAAAGAATAGTTTACAAGTTCTGTGAAGATCTTTTTAGCGTTCAAAGTTTTTGAGATTCGTTAAAATTGGAAATATTGGTTAATGTAAATCTAAAGGAAAGCCCATTTTTGTTTTTGGATTTTAAAATCGAAGCAAATTTTGTTTAAAAAAGAGAAATTTAATAACCAAATTAATTTTCGCCAAAATTCCAGATCTAAAGTGTAAAACAAAATATAATGGTAAGAGATTTGTCCTTTTTGGACTCATAGCTAATGTAGATTATGGCGATATAGAGATTCGTCCTTTTGATGTAGCTTTGTATCTTCATCTTTATCTTTTCTTTTACTTTCTTTAACGGTGTTGTTGATGTTTGCTTGAAGACACAATTTCTCCATTGAAATTTCCACTTTTCCTCTCAAGAATTTTTAGATCCGACGAGGTCTAATTGTCCCAGTAACTAATTTCTTTGAGTCTTCTTCAATCTAACAAATAACTTCAATCCCTGTTTCTAGCGCAAATGTAGTTGCAGGAAATCCTACACTACACCCCTCATAATATTTTGTAGATCTAAATCTTATTAATCACCTAAATTTCAAATATAAGTGCTAGAAATATAAATTGACACAAGGATTTTTACATGGTTCGATCAATGTGATCTACATCCATGGTTCTTCACTATGATTTTGAGGTTACATAAGAATTAGATTTACAATCTCCATTAATGGATATTTTGTAGAGCTCTAGATCTAATTTTAGGGGAAGAATATGATAAAGAAAATAAATCTCTCTCTCCAAAATATCTCTCTCTCTCCTCCCAAAATTATCCCCCTTTCTCTCTCCTGCTCTCTTCTTTATATAGTGTTTACATAGTGGATGACAGCTCATGTACAACTAATATTTCCCTTAATTTCGGATTTAACTTGCGACATTTCGCAGGAGTATAAATATTAAGTCTCGCAGACACTCTAGTTTCGCAAGATCTTCGCGCTTTCTTCATGTTTCTATCACCACTATCTATTGCGTCATCAGTCTGCGACACTCGCAAAGTGTCATTGGTGAGGATTTCGCAAGTATGTCCTTGCTGCGATATTCTGCTCCTACAACCATCAATTTCTAAAACTATTTCACTTTTCAATTGTACTTTTTCCGATTAACCACCTATAAAAAGAAGTCAAACATTAATTAAACAGATCAATTGGCGGGCAGAATTCTTACAAATCTAACACTGCCTCACAGCCAGGCATGATATTTGATCAACTTATTTGAAAAATCCGTATATCAGTGACCCATTAACTCTGTTCCATCAAAGAAAAAAAATTCAATCAAGTAGTTATATCATAATGTGCACGTAGGTGCAACTAAAAATGAAAAACCCAACTTAACAATAATAAGATTGTATGATTGAATTCATCACGGATCCATTTATGAACCACAAACAAGATTCAAATTTTGTCTCACTTGGCGTTCATCAAAAATAAGTATGCTTGATTTCCTTTTAAGAATTTTGTCTCCCTTGGCGATACACTGAGTGAAAAATGTTCGATTAAACAAAGTTGTATCAAACTCTTGGAACCCTAAATGTTTATACACGGTTCCCCTAAATATATGTACAGATTCTCTAAATCCATTTAATAGGTTCTTTTCACTTGCTATTAAACTCTTCGTTTTGGATTTATAGGGTTGATCATAGTCGATCATTTATTTTTTTTTCTTTAAAGAATAAACGTAGCACACAGAAGAGATGGGGGAGAAGGTAACGCTGGTGGGAAGAAGAAAAATATTGTTTTAGGGTTTAGTTTTTTTTAGATAAAGAGTATTACATTAACTAGTTGGAAGCCTAACAGGCTAAGCTCCAACGACATATTACTACATTAATTGAACAGGTTGCCGTGTTAACTTACCAACGAGCCTCATGGGTAACCTAGCCAAGGGAGCCGAAGCGGATGTAGGCTGAGATTGTGTCACAAGGGGGACAAACTAACACTACCTTTCATGTTAATTCCTGCAATATTACGCCATTGGGGGCTCGAACTTGGGACCTCCTGGAACGCATGAAACTTTCGGAAACGGGGATGACCATTTGAGCTAGGTGCCCGTTTTTTTTGTTTATAATTTGGGTGGTTCCAGTGTTGGGTACAAATAAAAAGTTAAAGAGTAGCATTTAGGAAATATTATAGAATATATGGGTGGCAATTAGGATAAATGGGGTTGCAATTAACATGAGTGGTAAATAGGAAAAGCGTGGGTGGCAAATAGGTGAAGCGTGGGTGGCAATTTGTAGGACCACGATGAAAAGATGTGAGAGCATTGTTTTGCCGTGGTTTTTCCCACGGTCTGTTAAGATTTTCTGTTTTTTATAACCAGTCAAACTCGTATTTTTTGACAATTAGATATTAATAATTGTTTTATTTTTTGGTCGATGTTAGTTAGATTTTTTTTTTTTATTGATATCAGTTAGTGTTTTATAGATACATCTTTTGTTTATTTTAGGGTTTATTTTAGGATTGTATTTGAATAGTTTTGGTTTTATGCAATTTGTGTTAAACTCCCACCATCCCCTTTATTTAGGCGTAAAAATAAATTTTTTCTCCTACACGAAGGATAACCTAGGTTTTCATAATCTAATCACAAGTATATTTTCCTCATAAGCCATAACCAACGTTCTTCAAAGAGGCTAATAATGATGAATGATCCTCCTCAATAATGGGCATGAGCCAAATTGAAGGTACAGACTGAGCCCATTATTACTAAATATAGATAACTAAGATAAGCAACTAAACTGGAAGAGAAAAACTTTAAAAACTAAGTTGTCTACAAGAAAACCGAATTTCTTTAGATATATTCCGTTAATCAAAAAGAAAAGCAAAATACAAAGTGTTAATCGGCTTAATGAAAAGAGCGAACAAGTTCGCCATCACGATTCACCTCAACCTAAGCTCTCGGCATCAACGCCAACATCGGCTCTTGAGTTGGCGGTATCGAAAATGAGGATTAGAGCCCTCCACAATATCAAAAGAATGATAAGAAAAAGATTCGAGATGCGTAAAATTGTTCTCGGGCATTATTTAACTATTGAGTCAATTATGAAATTTGATCTTTCAGCAGATTCTCATTACGCTCATATTCTCTACACTTCAAATTCAAATCACTTGCAAGTGTAGAGGATCTCAAATTACTCGCCCTTTCTAACTCAAGCCTGACTTTAAACCGAACACACATAGTCCTCCAAGTTTTCATTGAAGTGGAATCATCGACTTCTTGCTGCTCAAGCGTTTAGAATGATGAACTCCTCTCGCGTCATTCGTCACCTACAAATAAAAATTAATTAGCAAATCATATCGGCGAGATCAATCAAAACACAAGTTATAGAAACTTAGAGGAATTGCTTACAACCTGCAATCTTTGAAGCCATCCTAGCCTCATCTTCAGGAAGTTCCAATGGTGCTAATGACACAAGTTCAGCCAGTCGAGAAGCATTCAGAAGAAATTCGGCAGCGTAAGCACCATCCGATTCAATGGAATCTCCTCGATAAGAATGGTCCATCAAAAATTGAGTAGAACTTAACTCAACAAGATCCTGGGAAGAAGAAACTTTACCCTTCTTATCAATTCGAGAAGAAGTACCGAGCTTAACTGCCTTCCTTTTACCTAGAAAGGGGAAAAGCAGGACAACATGTTTAATCCAAGCACTAACAAAATTGTTCTAAGTGTATGTTTAAATGAAAACAAACAGTATGAACAAATAATTGTTTCTTTTTTTTTAGTAATAAACAAACAATTGTTCATCAAACTTACATAGAAAGGGAAAAGCTTTCAGCTTCAGGGAGCAAGACATCTGACTATCACTCTCCCAATTTCCATAAAAAATTAATGGGCACTTATCATTAAACTTGGTGCCATCCAATCCTTTAAACATAACTGAATCATTATGCTCGAAACCAAGAGATAACTTTGGACTCCTGCAAAAGATGTTCTTAAAATAAGAACCAGGGATAGTTCGAACCTCATAGCTCGCAGAAAGCTTCGCAACAGTAATTTTTTCGTTTTCTGGAAGACTACGATTTTGGAACAATTTTTTTTGCATATAGTCGAAAAATTTAGATTCTAATTCGGCAGGAGAAAGGTTGCAATAAACGAAATTCCTGAACTAATGAGGGGATAGGAAAAATATAGCCACACTGAAGATGTGAATCAGGAATTAAGAGTTCATCCTCCATTACATCTGAAACTTCACACACATTAATAGTGTATGGTGAAGGCCAACGAACTTTCAAACCAACACTGGTGGGAAGATCATATAAATCAAAGACGGCATGTGAAGGAAACGGAACTGGAACAGTTATCTCAGACATGATTAAACCCCTAAATCTACGGAAGATCTAAAAAATAAGGTTGAACTCTAAACGCTAAAAAGTGAGAAGAAGAAAAATGTATTGTAGCATGAAAGATCTGTAGACTAACGGTAAATTGTATTGTCAAACAAATAGATTCTTCAATACAGGACTTCTGCTTTATATAGCAGATGGACACAACAAAGGACTAATGGACTTCCTATACAACTAGCTCTTAGATGTCAACTAGTTGTCACTAAGTACAAATGGAAGCACTCTATTGGTGCATTACAGATCACACACATTGACATGGCACAACAGCATATGCTGTTCTAACAATGTGGTTGATCTACACATCTCAAATTATATATATATATATAATAAAAATCGGCCGTCATGTTCAAATCTGGAACATGAGGTGGCACGATCACTCGAGTATTACTCCCGCACCGTTTTGAGGGAAGCTATCCCGATCCAACAGCCTTGAATCCTTTAAGGGAAATGCCACTCAGGCACTCACTTAAATATATGTACCAATTAAGAAGTGTCTTTTCCAGAGCTGTTGCTTTACAAAAGTCCACGGAGAAGAAGGCTACAAAATGATGATGACGTGTGCCCTCACCAGATTATTGTGCCACGGTTGAGAGAATAATGCGGGTTGTGCAAGGCTTGACAAGCTGGCGAAAAAACTATGTTATACTTTTATGAGATACTCTCTAGCCGACCTGGTACTTGCTACTGGAAAAGGCTTTGGATTTGGTTGAGAGAATAATGTGCCGTTACACCGTGACCGTGAAACCAATGCATCATTTCTCTTTATACAAATATGTCTACAGAGTATGTAAGTCACGCACGTGGGCGGTGCGGTCCGGGTTTCTTATGGAACCGGTCTCTGTACACAGGAAAGTTCATGTTGATTTAAGTTCTATTATCATAATTAAATCTCTGTTCTATACGGTTTAGTTTCAATATTGTCATTCTTCCATTATCATCATAAATATTGTCGAATAATTGTATTTAAAAGAAAAACATTTGCATATTTGTCATTATTTGGTGAACTAAAAGCAAAAATATCCGACGAGGAAAACACGACATCTTCCTACTTAACCTTATTCCGCAATGAGGTCATAAATCTTTGAGATTAACCAAGATCGGAAACAACCAACTAGGAATACTTATGGTCCCATTTGTATTGACAATCTAACGGTAAAAAAGCCGCTTGAGCGAGATAACTTCCCGCAAACGGAGCAGGATAGCATTTGTCTTATTATTAAATCTAACGACTTAAAGGCCTAGACAAATCCCTAATGCTTACTGATTCTTAAAGTACGTTTTATGCTTTTGTCTCACGGTAAATCGCGAAGATTTTTGACCTCGTTGGTTTTATTTAAATACAATCAAAATTCGCCTCTTAAATTATATCCTTATTCAATTTTTATAAATACCCACACATTCTGAAAAGTGGAAGCTACTAGCACAAGTTGCTTTCATAAGTGGACGCAACTAGCACAAGTTGACTCCACAAAAAATATTTTTTTACCCCTATGGTGTATTTAAGGTCAACAAAATGGAGGGTATTTACAACATTCCCACTTTTGGGATTTAACCAACAGATATTTGAGAGCATCCTTTCAATTTTACTGTGTGATTCTATTGGTGAAAGTTATCTTTTACACTATGCATGTTTATGAAAAATAAATCCTTCCCTTGAAAAATTAAAATACAACGATTTCGCTCAAAACACATATGAGAAATAAATTCTCTCTCTTAATGTACTTTATACTTCCTCCGTTCCATTTTAGATGATGTTTTAGGGTTATTTTCTTGTTCCATAATACTTGAAAGTTTTCATATTTTCCCACAAAACTGCCAATAATACCCTAAGATTTTGTCTTGGAACTATAAGTTTATTTTTAAATGACACTAATAGCAATTAATGTTTGAAGACTTTTCTTATGGGTATAGTTGGAAAATCTTCATTTCTCTTTCCATTTCTTAATCTGCGTGAAAACTCCTAGAACATCATCTAAAGTGGAACGGAGGGAGTACTAATTATAATAGAACGGTGAAAAACATGGTTTGCACTGGATACACTGAAGTGAAATGAACATTCACTCAAATCTGACCATCCAATATGAAGATATAGGAGCGGAGCCGCTAATTGATCGGTTATCTAGCCTAGAAGCAAGACAATGTGTCTTTGGATTGATTTTAGATTTGGCTTTGTTTTTTTTCTTCTTCCATTTTTCATTATCATACATTTAATCTTTATTTAGATTTTAGTTCATTAATAACGAAATAATAATACATTTTAATAAAAATAATTTACATTCACGCCAAAGATTTTAGTACATTAGCAACGAAATAATAATTTTTTTTACAAAAATAATTTACATTCACCCCAAAAAGAGAAAGATATTAAGTTTTTTTAGGGGAAATTAGGGGGAGACCCAAAAAAAATATTATTCTCGTTGTCAGGCCCACAATTAATTTTGAGTACTGTGACACCCATAATTATATGAAATTATTTGAAAATGTCTGCATGATGGATTATGCATCCGCATGACAGGTTATGCATCAGGGGTATAATTGGCAACACAACTTGGATATAACATATCTAAAAATCCGCGCCTTGGAATTTCACAAATTTTATATCGTTGGAAATCTTTTTAAGAGAGCTACGCAACGAGTACAAACAAGAATATCAAATTTTTGTTTTTCACGAAAAAATCGGAAGTGAGCATCATTTTAGGCAAAATTTTCGAAAACTTGATACATAACCATTATGCAGCCACCAAAAAGGATGCATAACGCATTATCTTGATTAGCATAATCAATTATGCAACAATTTTCTCGACTGCATAACAAGTTATGCATTTGGATAACAAAGTTATGCATCTATAACAAGTTATGTAACAATTGTTTTGGTTGATTTTAGTGCGTAAATAAAAAAAATTGATGCATAATGTAGTATGCATCCATATTTACGGATGCATATCAGGTTACGCATATATTTTCTCGATGCATAAAAGATTGTGCAACAATTTTCCCGATGCATAATGCATTATGCAGCCATATTTTTGGATGCATAACAGGTTATGCATCTATTTTCGTGACTGCATAACATGTAATGCAGATATTATTATAGGTGCATGACAAGTTATGCAGACTTTGTTTTTGTTGGTTTTAATAGTGACAAAAAAATTACTGCATAACGTGTTATGCAACCGTTTTCTGGACCGCATAACAAGTTATGCAACAAATTTTGTAGATGCATAATAGGTTATGCATCCACTAATATCAGCAATCCAGAGTGGCAAGTTCATTTAACAAAATCTCTGAATATAAAAAGCAGAAAACAGATAAAAACTTTTTTTAATCTCATAAAAAATACTTAAAAAGCAGAAATTAATGACCGATCAAGAGGCCGAAAATCGTAAAAAAACAAACACCTGGCTAGAGATTGATGACACTTGTCAGCAGTCCTACATAGAAATGAAACCACCTGTTCAAAATGCAGTGGCTGCTTAAACCTTGTTACTGTCGACCCCTTAAAACTACTTCTTGTTTAATTCTTTCACGCAATCCTTATTGATTCTAAATCCTACCAACAGGAGAAAGAATTACCAAGGTAATGTGTAATCAATCCCTCCTCCTCAACACATTACTCTTTCTCCCAAGCAATCATTTTTTAAACGCTGAATTTGTGTTTTGAAATACTAAGCAAACACTAATATGGCAGGTACTAGTAGTGTTATTAGTATATTTGATGAAGATATGCTAGTATATGATATGCTAAGCAGAATCAATAAGGATTGCTGATATTAGTGGGAAAATGCAGATATTATTTTCGTGAAAGAGATGAGGTTAACTGCTGCGGTTCTCTAATGTATCTTGGTTGATTGAAGAAATGGTGGTCTCTCTTATCCTATACAACAACAGTGTCACAACAGCAGATCTGGGGGTTCATTCCATGAGATCGATTCGGTGTAATTGAGGAATGGATTTGTGGTTCTCATCTGAAGAATGAATTGGGTGTTGATTACAGTGTCGATTACTAAGATTTGAGATGTGAATTAGGTCTGGATTTTGGGGGTTTTGATGGTCGGAACACAGTTGTGATTACAGTAATGGGTTGTTTCTAATGGCTGATTCAATTAGTTGCAGTGATGGTTTTGAGATGTAAATAAAGCTGAAGTCGTGAAGACGAAAATGGACTGGCAGAGATTGTGTATAAAAAGAAAAAAAACCAGTTTAGCCTTGAAGAGAACGAATACACAATTTCAGAAATTGTGGGTGTTGGAAGAATTTTTAACGAGATAATGGGCGCGCGCCTGAACTTTTCTGGGCGTGGGTTTCACAGTGGGAGAAATCTGAAAAATGGGTGTGACTGTAGTTTTCACTTTTTAATTTCTTTTTTTACTGTCTTAATACCCAGCAGGTACCCAGGACTTTTAACGGGTCCTGTTCTGGGTCCACAAATTTAGGAACCAGATTCGACTTTTATAAGTAGGGTCCGGGTCTAGTGATACTCGAGAGGACCCCTGACGCATTGCCAACCCTCCATCATTTCCGAGTATTTAAGGATTATACAGTAGAACCTCTCAATATTAATGCTCTTGGGAGTTCGCAAGATTATAAAGTGTAGAACATTTGAAGTGAAGTTTATGCTTAATGTATTTATAGTTGTATTAGAGTTTTAAAATAAAATAAACGGTCCCTGAGTTATAACACCAAAGGTGTCACTATCCATCCACAAAAAATCCATCAAAACAAAAGTAACACAAAAACCAGAAAGAATTTTGGTTTCATCATAAAATTTGTTAAAACGAATTTTGAAATTCGGGGTTTTGTATCAATTTTTAAAAATTTGGGGTTTTTGTATCAATTTTGTTTAAGATGGAGTTTTAATGGATCTCAACATTTGAATGTGGTTTTTGTACCACAGTTTGGTCACCTTGGGTTTTTATGACTAGTTCTGTAAAATAATGTTTTTTAACAACCCCTAACATGAACGATAACCTCAGTAAAACATGAAAAACACAAATAGATCTTGGTAAACCAACACTCAATTACCCTAAGTTGAAATTTCCTTAAATTTTGGGTTTCCTCAAATAGATTCTGCCTTTAATTACGTTACATGACTTTGGGCTAATTTAAGGTGCATCATGTAAAACCAGAACAACCAATGTGAAGTGAAAAATACATCATGAATCATGATACGGTAAGGATAGAAGAGATTAGAAATCCATCATGATGCGGTAAGTAATCCAAAGGATTTGGCTACATAGATTGATGTCCGCCTTCCCCGGGTCCATAGACTCGATGCTAGGGTGTCTTCTCTCTAGATGAAATGACAGGACCCTTCCAAGTTCCAAGCATAGTACTTATTAAATTTCGTGGTAGTAGTCTGCCCCCTATGATCATCAGAAAAGACATAAGCTTTTCTCCCTCTCTTTTTGACCAACTTCAGAGTGAGTGGGGCCCCTGAGATGTCAACCTCAGTAGATGGTGGTAGTATTTGGTTCTGGGACATGGCTAATAACTACTAGGTCTAGGATTTAAAGGAATTTTAGATAAGAGAGAGAAACAAAGGCCTGGCTTGGCAGTTGGCACTACGTGTACTTGGTTATCACTAAATTAATCTATCATTTTCTACCTTCCAAAAAAAATTGTTTGATTGATACCTGTCTTACATTACTAGTTACTACGCCCCTGTTTGTTCTGAAGATTCTTAAAAAAGATCGAATGAAGGTGGAAATACAATCCTTCACCTGGAATATAGGTGAAAAAAGAATTTTCCACACACATATGCTATCATTTACTACCATCCAAAAAAATTTGTTTGATTGACACGTGGCTTCAGCCAGGGGAAGACTGTGTGGGCATACCTACGCCCATGTTTGTTCCGAAGATTCTTAATATTGATCAAATGAGGGTGGAAATACAATCCTTCTCTCTAGATGACACGACAAGACCCTTCAAGGCATAGTACTTGATTTCGAGGTAGTAGTCTTCCCCCTATGATCATCAGAAAAGACATTTGCTTTTCTCCCTCGTTTTTGACCAGTTTCAGAGTGAGTGGGGCCCATGAGATGTCAACCTCAGTAGATGGTGGTAGTATTTGGTTATGGGACATGGCTAATAACCACTAGGTTTAGGATTTGAAGGACTATTAGATTAGAGAGAGAATCAAAGGCCTGGCTTGGCACTACATGTACTTGGTTATCACTAAATTAATCTATCATTTACTACCTTCCAAAACAAATTGTTTGATTGACACCTGGCTTCGGCTAGGGGAAGACTTTGTATGCATCCTACGCCCCTGTTTGTTCCGAAGATTTTTAAAAGTGATCGAATGAAGGTGGAAATACAATCCTTCACCTGGAATATGGGTGAAAAAAGAAGTTTCCACACACTTATAATATCATTTACTACCTTTCAAAAAAAAATAATTAAGTTCATTATGCGTTGTTTTGGAAATTACAGTTCTCCTTGATATCCTAAAATTTTGGAGTATGAAATTAAAAGGGAACCTGTTAAAATTTGTTGAAACCATTTTTAAAAATTTGGGGTTTTTGTATCAATTTTGTAGAAGATGGAGTTTTAATGGATCCTAACATTTGAATGGGGTTTTTGTACCACAAGTTTGGTCACCTTGGATTTTTATGAAATTGTTTTGTTTAACCCCTAACATGAACGAAAACCTCAGTACAACATGAAAAACACAAATGGATCTTGGTAAACCAACACTCAATTACCCTAAGTTGAAATTTCCTTAAATTTTGGGTTTCCCCAAATAAATTCTGCCTTTAATTACGTTACATGACTTTGGGTTAATTTAAGGTGCATCATGTACAAACAGAACAACCAATGTGAAGTGAGAAATACATCATGATACGGTAAGGATTTGGACCCATAGAAGAGATTAGAAATCCATCATGATACGGTAAGTAATCCGAAGGATTTGGCTCCATAGATTGATGTCCGCCTTCCCCGGGTCCATAGACTCTATGCTAGGGTGTCTTCACTGTAGATGACACGACATGACCTTTCCAAGTTCCAAGCATAGTACTTATTAGATTTCGAGGTTGTAGTCTGCCCCCTATAATCATCCGAAAAGACATTTGCTTTTATCCCTATTTTTTTTTCTATTTTCGCTAGTCCCTACTACTCCGCCCTACGCTGGAGCACAGAAATGAGCTCGCTTCCTAGGAAGAAGCTTGAGCGAGCGGGGCCCTGTGATGTCATACAAATAAATTATAAAATAAAGCAATTCCTTTTCGATACATGGATTTTTCAAGTTGAAATTTCCATAAATGCAGGTTTCCTCAACGTAAATTCTGCCTTTGATTACGCTAAGATCCATCATGTACAAATAACCAGAACAATCAATGTGTTGTGAGAAATCCATCATGACACGGTAAGGATTTGGACCCATAGATTGATGTCTTCTTGCCAGTTCCCCTTGGTCTATACTAGGTTCTCTTCTCTCTATATGACACGACAAGACCCTTCAAGGCATAGTACTTGATTTCGAGGTAGTAGTCTGCCCCCTATGATCATTAGAAAAGACATTTGCTTTTCTCCCTCTCTTTTTGACCAGTTTCAAAGGGAGTAGGGCCCCTGAGATGTCAACCTCAGTAGATAGTGGTAGAATTTGGTTCTGGGACATGGCTAATAACCACTAGGTCTAGGATTTGACGGACTATTAGATTAGAGAGAGAATCAAAGGCCTGGTTTGGCACTACTTGTACTTGGTTATCACTAAATTAATCTATCATTTACTACCTTCCAAAACAAATTATTTGATTGACACCTGGCTTTAGCCAGGGGAAGACTTTGTGTGCATCCTACGCCCCTGTTTGTTCCGAAGATTTTTAAAAGTGATCGAATGAAGGTGGAAATACAATCCTTCACCTGGAATATAGGTGAAAAAAGAAGTTTCCGCATACTTATGCTATCATTTACTACCTTCCAAAAAAATTTGTTTGATTGACACCTGGCTTCAGCCAGGGGAAGACTGTGTGTGCATACCTACGCCCTTATTTGTTCCGAAGATTCTTAATAATGATCAAATGAAGGTGGAAATACAATCCTTCACCTGAAAAATAGGTGAAAACAAAGTTTCCACACACAAACTTGATAAAAATGGTGAATCGCAAATTGCGCCAATAGAATAAATAATGGTATTATTACATACCGGAAGTCGAAAGATATTCCTACTATGCTATTCAGGTTGTGCAACAATGGAGTCCAACCACAATGGGACACTAGTGGGCGCATCAAAGAAATTGGAAGTCTCAAAAGGTTATTCTACAAAGTGAAGTATGTTCAAAGAAATAGAGGCCAACAATGTTGCAGATAAGTTTGCGAAACATGGTACTTTTTTACCCTATTGGAGTCCAGTACTTATTAGTAAATATTCTTCCTTAGCCTCTTGTTGGAGGCAAGCCTATCCAAAAAACAAAAACAAAAGGGATATTTAGTTTTTATATGGGGTATTTATTTTTGTAGAAGAATATATTATGGGGTATTGTTTTTACCCCAAAACAAAAAATAAATAAATAACCCCTTATACCCAAGATTGCTAATATGGGGGACCGGTTTGCTTGGGGGTGTACCAAAATACAAATAAGACAAAACAACATTTGCCTTGGGGTTGGTAGTTGGTACACCCCCAAGCAAATTGGTACCCCCATTAGCAGCCTTGCTTATACCCATCAATAATAAAATTTACAGTATCGAACACTCATAGATAATTAAAAACATTGGGTTTTGTGAGTCCCACATCACTAGTTTCCGCGTAACGAACTTAAAATAAAATATGGTATCAGACTGACTGTTCACATGTGCACTCGTGACCGAATGACTGGTCACTCGTATGACACATGCGTGGTGTGGACCGTGACCAAATGTCACATGTACACCCATGACCCACGTGTTAGGCCGAATGACTGGCCTTACACGTGAGGGAGGTTGTGAAAGGACAACAGTCCCACATCACTAGTTTCTAGGACCAAATAGTAATTTCTAGGACCAAACAGACAGTTGACTTGGTCAACTGGACTAGACCCATCATAATATATTATTTCTAGGACCTAATGGTATTTCCTACTTTCTAGTCCCACCACTATTTTCTTTCTAGTCCCACATCACTAGTATCCGCATAATAAACTTAAAATATTCCGCATAGCTCCACTCATTCCCAATTGGTTTTGGGTTGACCGACTTTAACAGGTTCCCTTTTAATTTCACACTCTAAAATTTTAGGATATCAAGGAGAACTGTAATTTTCAAAACAACCCATAATGAACTTAAAATATACTACTCCCTCCGTTCCATTTTACTTGATGTTGTAGAGTTTTTCACGCAGATTAAGAAACAACATAGAGAGTAATTTTTTTCCAAATCTGCCCTTATTAATAGCTTCCTAAAAATTTAAATCACCTAGTTTTTAGTTTCAATATTTAGTGTAAATTACGAATCCCGTTGTAATTTACTTGGGATAGAGTATTTATCCTCCATGGAGTGGATTTAAAAACTAGAATAATTATCCATCTACTAATTTCAATGAAAATTAATGGTATGGTATGATTCCAAAGCAAGGGCAAATTAATGAGAATTTGGGAAAAAAATCTTAAATACTCATCTATTTTGGAACATAAAAAGAACCCTAAAAAAACAAGTAAAATGGAACGGAAGGAGTAATATGGTAGCGCAGCTCCAAACATTCCCAATTGTTTTTGGATTGACTGACTTTAACATGTTCCATTTTAATTTCATACGAGTAGAATTTTAGGATATCAAGGAGAACTGTAATTTCCATAACAAGAACCTATTAAGAAGATCCTCTTTTCATAACAACCTGTCATCTTCTCCGTTTTTCTGCCGTTCACGCGTCTGTGGAAGGGGTTCATGTCTCGGTTATTGTGTATAGTAAACAATGGAATTGTTGATAAATGTTTTGCTTTTGATGATAGTAAATGTTTATGTAATTAAAGATTCCTTTTAGCCAAAACTACAATTATTGATAAATGTTTTCATCTTTTTGACTTTTTGAGAGGAGGTTTTCATTTCCATATTTCTTCTTTTAGGAGTAGATATATCTACGAAGGGGTGCTGGGTTGCACGGACCCTCCGTTTTTGGAGTCGTGTCCGAGTCCGATTCGCGTCGGACACAGGACGCGCGTTAGACGCTGACACGATGCGTGTCCGACGCACCAATATGAGCGTCCCGCGTGCGTCTTATTTGGACGCACCGATGACTCTTGTTTTGGGGAAAAAAAATCATTTTCATTTAAACTTCTTCCTTTATTTTTACTATTATTAACTAAATGAAGAAAGACAAACATTTAGATCAATCATTTAAGTCTTTATTAGGATTTTGTAATTGGAAATGACATCACATATATTTTTGGTTGGGCAGGTATTGTTCTAAGAATGCATTTTGATTGTGCCATGTGTTTAACAGTGATAATGTTTGACCTTCGACGTGTATAAACAAACGATCTCTCATTTTCTTTTGAAATTTATACACATGTAGCATTATTTTCTAATTTTTAGGATCGAAACACTTGACTTTGTCGTATAAATACATAATTGTATATATAAATAATATATAAATAAAATATGTATTTACGTGTCCGCGTCCTAGTTTTTTTGCAAAATTTGTAGTGTCCGCGTCCGCGTCTGTGCAACCCAGAAGGGGTGCAACACCCTCGTAAACTCTAATGGACCCACTAATAAAACATTTGGAGTGAAGATTAATTTTGTCGCCGAAAATGATTAACACCAAAGAAAGTGCAACCGAAATCTGTAAGAGGGTTTTGGGATGGTTTTTTCGGCCGGTTTACAAAGAGTGTTGTTCCATTGAAATATAATAACACCACTTATAAGAAGACACAAATTATACAGTATACAGTAATACATTGATACGTACGTACATACACTAGATTCAATTGTTCAAGATTCGAAGTGTGTGTTCTATGTTCTATTGCACAACGAAATTTCAATTTCTTCAATCATATAATTTTTGTTGTTGAGTTTGTATTTAGAAAGAAGTTAAAAGTTAAAGCAGAGTACATAATACCCATACAACTTATTTTAAACAAAAGTTTCATTTCTATTATAACGCTCGAAGAGCATGTTACATTTAAAAGCAAAAACACTAGTACCAAAAAAGAAAAAAAAATCTACCTAAAGAATATGCAAAAGAACCAGAGAGGCTTGACCCGATCCACTACCCGCAACAACCATCCGCTACCCATTAACCTTAATGAAAGCCGAGATGCTACATCGCCTCAGAGGATAAAATTCACTACATCAGCGCAGTTCCGAGGAACAGTACATAATCTGTGATGTTCACACATGAAATTAACATCAACAAGAGACGAGGAGATATAAATAGAAACAAAACAAAAAACGATCAACCTATTAAATGTACCATCTCTCTTAACAAGCAGCGAAGGTTTTTTCTTGCTTTTGATATCTTTTTATCCCGGGTAGTCGAGAACAATCACTTTCCAGCATTTTTTTTTTTTGTTTTTTTGCTACATCCAACAATATATTTCTGAATAAAACAGCAGTAGCAATAATCCAAAAAACAAAAAACAGCAGCAGATCAATGCTACAAAATACGAAAGAAAATCATCACCATCCGACCGCCAATAACATTGCCACAACCAGATTCAAACTACCAAAAAAGAAACCAGTGCCTGCGGAAGTCATTGAATACTGTAGACACCATGAAAACAGCAAAAAAAGAAAGGCACCATAGAACAACCCGATAACATGAAGGAAGCCAGCAACCACCAACCGAACCACACAAAAGCGAAAAAATAAAAGCCTTACAAAGTAACAAAGAACTTCTAGTTAAAGCCAACAGATAACATTAGGTCAGATTAAACTTGCTCGATTTGATCCTAGAGGGACCAAATCGAGCAAGAAACAAAGATCACAGAAGAAAGTTTGATTAGGCAAAGAGAAAACAGAGAACTAGTACCAACAAGATTTTTTAACTAGTATTTATAGCCAGCGTTTGTGAACAGATCTTGATAATAGTTAAGTCACAGTTTTTGTTATGGTGGGCCCATAAGAGGCCCTTGCTATCCAACATCAGCGGGACCCATTCTTGATGGGAGACAACGGTTTTTGCTTTGTTTTTTTTTTTGGCGGTCCAGAAAGAATCGGTTATAACCAAAAATTAAAGATTATAAAATTACAATTAATATTTTAAAAATAATATAATTAAAAATGGGATAATCCGTTTTTTCTACCAAACCCAACCAACAATATAATTAAAAATAATATAATTAAAAATCGTTGACATGGTTATAATGACATAATCCGTTGACATGGTTATCATTTTTTACTACCAAACAATGGTCAATTGAATGACTTTGAAGAATTTGAAGAAAATATTTGCTAATATTTTGGCCAACAATAAATTTCCTACTAAAATGTAATTCCGATTTCACCATCCACAAATTTTAATTCTAACCGTTAATCTTCAACGGTTGATATTCAAAATGGTAGATGGTGGTCTTTGTACGTTCCTACTTAAAATGAGAGTATTCTGAAATACAAAACTTCACCATCCACAAATTTTAATTCTAACTGTTAATCTTCAACGGTTGATATTCAAAATGGTAGATGGTGAAGTTTTGTATTTCAGAATGCTCTCATTTTATGTGGGAGTGTAGAGACTTATAAGAAAAACATGTCATCGAAAAATTAGCTACAAATTCATTGCCCGTTCGGTTTGGTAGAGAAAATGGCGCTAAAATGTCAAGATTATGTCATTCTAACCATGTCAACGGATCCTACCCCATTAAAATAATGATGTATAGAAAACGTTATGACAACGTTATTAGATACGTTATAACTGTTTTCACGCACGTTGTAACTGTTAGATAGGAATTTAAAACCATAATTATTTTTTATTTTCTATGTAACTGTTCTAACGCTCATTATTTTTACAATAACGTATAAAAAACATCGTTTTTTTCCTAAATAATGTGTTTTTTGTCTGAAATGTGCTCACACCCGTCAAAAAGCGTTATAACGGTCACGCCCAGTGGTCGTGACCTGAGCCGTGACATGTTTTTCAAACCTTGGCGCAATCTCAATAAACGAATGTTCATGTTCGGTAAATGAATAACCTCCCCAAAAATGGAGGGTCAACAAAAATAGAGGGTATTTACAACATTCCCACTTTTGGGATTTAACCAACAGATATTAGAGCATCCTTTCAATTTTACTGTGTGATTCTATTGGTGAAAGTTGTATTTTACACCATGCATGTTTATGAAAAATAAATCATTCCCTCGAAAAATTAAAACACAACGATTTCGCTCAAAACAGATATGAGAAATAAATTCTCTCTCTTCATGTACTTTATACTAAGTATAATAGAACGGTGAAAAACGTGGTTTGCACTGGATACAATGAAGTGAAATGAAGAACATTCACTCAAATCTGACGGTCCAATATGAAGATATAGGAGCGGAGCCGGTAATTGATTGGTTATCTAGCCTACAAGCAAGAGAATGTGTCTTTGTAATGATTTTAGATTTGGCTTTGTTTTTTTTCTTCTTCCATTTTTCATTTTCATACATTTAATTTTTATTTAGATTTTAGTACATTAATAACGAAATAATAATACTTTTTAATAAAAATAATTTACATTCACGCCAAAGATTTTAGTACATTAACAACGAAATAATCAAATTTTTTACAAAAATAATTTACATTCACCCCAAAGAGAGAAAAATATTAAGTTTTTTAATTTATTTTTTCAATGTCTTAATACCCAGCGGGTACTCAGGACTTTTAACGGGTCCTGTTCTGGGTCCACAAATTTAGGAACCAGATTCGACTTTTATAAGTAGGTGTTGATGGTGGTTTTTAAACAAAGGGTAAAATCGTAAAACCCAAAATAACCTAATGTCACCAATGACACATTTATTAGAACATTTAATGCATGTAGTCAGTAATTAATAGGGGGTATTTTTTCAAATTAGGGTTACAACGAACAAAACCCTAATTCCCCTCCGTGCCAATGGCAAATCATGCCGACCACACCTAGCCCAAGCCGGCCGCACCTCTATGCCAATGGCAAATTATGCCGACCATACCAAACGCGCCAAGCATGCCAATCATGCTAGCCGCACCTCCGTGCCAATGGCAAATCATGCCAGCCACACCTAGCCCAAGCTAGTCGCGCCATGCCAAACGCACTCTACCTTGGCCCTAGCTATGCTAGTCACACCAAACGCGCCAAAGCATGCCCACCATGCTTGCCGCACCTCCGTGCCAATGGAAAATCATGCCAGCCACACCTAGCCCAAGCTAGCCGCACCTCTATGCCAATGGCAAATTATGCCAGCCATACCAAACGCGCCGAAGCATGCCAACCATGCTAGCCGCACCTCCGTGCCAATGGCAAATCATGCCAGCCACACCTAGCCCAAGCTAGCCGCGCCATGCCAAACACACTCTGCCTTGGCCCTAGCTATGCTAGTCACACCAAACGCGCCAAAGCATGCCCACCATGCTAGCCGCACCTCCGTGCCAATGGCAAATCATGCCAGCCACACCTAGCCCAAGCTAGCCGCACCTCTATGCCAATGGAAAATTATGCCAGCCATACCAAACATGCCGAAGCATGCCAACCATGCTAGCCGCACCTCCATGCGAATGGCAAATCATGCCAGCCACACCTTGCCCGAGCTAGCTGCGCCATGCCAAACACACTCTGCCTTGGCCCTAGCTACGCTAGTCATGCCACGCCAAGCCAAACACCCTTACCTTGGCCCTAGCCGCGCCATGCCAAAGTAGCGCCCGCACCTAGGCTTGCAAACCATGCAACCTAGGCCAAATTGTACACGCATGCCATTGGCACATGCCAACACGCTCGCTGGTAGCTTTTTCTACCAAGGCGCGACCCAAATTGGCCGAGCATGCCATTGGCACATGCCAACACGCTCGCTGGTAGCTTTTTCTACCAAGGCGCGACCCAAATTGGTCGAGCATGCCATTGGCACATGCCAACACGCTCGTTGGTAGTTTCTTCTACAAAGGCGCGACCCAAATTGGTCGAGCATGCCATTGGCACATGCCAACGCGCTCGCTGGTAGCTTTTCCTACCAGGGCGCGACCCAAGTTGGCCACGCATGCCATTGGCACATGCCAACACGCTCACTGGTAGCTTTCCCTACCAGGGCGCGACCCAAGTTGTCCATGCATGCCATTGGCACATGCCAACACGCTCGCTGGTAGCTTTTCCTACCAAGACGCGACCCAAATTGGCCACGCATGCCATTGGCACATGCCAACACGCTCGCGGGTAGCTTTTCTTACCAGGCCATGGCCCTAATGGCCGAGCATGCCATTGGCACATGCCAACACGCTCGCTGGTAGCTTTTCTTACCAGGCCATGGCCCTAATGGTCGAGCATGCCATTGGCACATGCCAACACGCATCGCTGGTAGCTTTTCTTACCAGGCCACGGCCCTAATGGCCGAACACGCCATTGGCACTTACCACACACGTCACTAGTAGGAATTGCCACTTACACTCAACGTACAACCCACCACCAAGGCATTTCGCACATGCCATTGGCACATGCCACACACGCCACTAGCAGCTCCGGCATTGCCACTTGCACTCAAGGTGCAACCCGCAACAAAGGCATTCCGCACATGCCAATGGCACATGCCACACGCGCCACTAGCAGCGCCACTTGCACTCAAGGTGCAACCAACACTCGAGACATCAACACAAACTGGGGGATGCTTTCCAAGGTCTTGGTTTGGCGGTCACAGCTTGCAGCGTACACTATGCTCACATTAAGAAAGCGTGAATAGGAATAAAGCGGTCAAATAAATGAGGAAATAATGGTGAAAACGTTTTCACCCATTAACACCATGTGGTTACCACCTCCTCCCATTATTTCACCCTTTACTCTCTTCCTTCATGAGGCCGAGTACGTTTCAATCTCGACTTGTATAAATAGGTCTTACCTATTTCCACCGAGACAACAAGTCTCGGTCGGAGAAAAATACAACACTCTCGAAAAAGGCAACTTTGCAAGCTCTCCAAAAGCTTTCATCTCTTGCAAGCTTCCGAAGCTTTCACTTTCGATACAAGTCGAGACACTACTCTCCCGAATTATTCTTGTCTCAACACCTTTCTTTGCTTCCTCCCCAAATCAACCCTTCTCCTCCACTTTGTGACCGAAGCAAGTCTGGAACGGCCATTTCTTGGTTTAGGCCGGACTTGTAAAGATTGATCTCTCGAATCTATAAAGTGCTCACGTGCAACGCATTTGTTTAGGGTTTGAACCAGTTTCTCACTCACCTACCGAATTTACCGAAATCGGCGGAAACGATTTTTACCCATAAACAATTGGCGACCACAGCGGGAGGATTGATCTATCGGTTACAATACCAACTCCGACTCCTGATTTCGTTTCCCGAACGTCAAATCCCAACATGGTGGAACTCAGTCCGGAGCGGCCGCCGAGAACACCAAAGACAGAACGCATCCCCGATGTTAGCGTCTCTCCCAATAACGTTGTTGCATCACCGGCTGACTACAGTAACATCGAATGCACTCCCTCAAGTGTAACACCGCCAATCACCAGGGCCAAAGCCGCTGCCTCCTCTAGTGTCTCTGCACAACCCTCTAATCATGGCAACGAAAATATCTCTTCGGGTGCCACGCCACCAGTCACCATGGCTAGAGCCGCCGCTACGACCCCAAATGCTTCATCTAGCATGGCGCCTCCGACCACAACTAAGGTTCCAACTACCCCGTCGACGGGACGAGAGACCGGAGGGACCAGAGGAAGTCGTCCTTACGTCACCATCGCTGATTTGATGGAACAACAAGAGATGCTCGCCAGAGCCCAGACGGATATGGTTTCGACGCAGAAGGAGGTACTCATCTTTCTCAAGGCCCTGACAGAACGACTACCACGTGAGTCGCGTCCTCCAGAGCCGTTTAAGAACATCTCCAACAACCCCGACGCCAGCACCTCGGCGGAGAACGCCTCCACGGATGAGGAAACTCGCGCTAGAATCCCGTTGGAAAGAAATCAGCCACCCAACTTCGTCACGAGAGAAGATTTGGAACAACTTCTCCGCAACCGAATCAAGAATGATGAGTTGGGCGTGCATCATCACCAACCCCCTTACCCATCCGAAATGCAGAGAATCCCTCTCCCAAGGGGGTACTCTTCTCCTCAATTTACCCTGTACGATGGTACCGGGAATGCACATGAGCATGTCTCTCGTTTCCTGGAATCCCTAGGTGAACATGAATATAATCACGTTCTTCGTTTAAGGGAATTCTCAAAATCACTTACCAGAAGGGCGTATACATGGTACAACAAAGATCCCACCGAACAGCATTCCCGATCGGAGTAGCATGGTCACCGCGCGTTTTACAAGAAATACTTCTTCGTGTCTCAACAAGTTACTTTCTCGACCTCGGAAGAATGTACGAGGATAACGAACATCCGAACGATTTCGTCAAAAGGTTCGTGTTCAAGCACTCGACTGTCACGACCCAAACGTGACAGAGCAACAACTGGTGAACGTATGCATCAATGGTATGGTTCCAATTTACCGCGCCTCGCTAGAAAACTTGCGCTTCAAACGTTCTCCGAACTCCATGAAGCCGCCGACGATCTGCAACAACAAGACCAAAGATTACTGAAAGAGCTAGGCCAAATCGAACCGAAGACACGCGTGAAACTCGCGGGAGTAGACGCCTCATCGGAAAACAATTTAATGCCGGCTCATCCTCCGTGAACATAGTAAACGAAAGGGGAAAAAGGAAAGCCCCAACTACGATCCACCATCCAAAACGTGAAGCGCCGGCCAAGAAGGGAACTCCCGCCACGAAAGACCGTCACTAAAACTCCCATGCAGCATCATGAGACCGAAGGAAATACCTTTGATTTCCCGTTTCCCATCGAGGAGGTGATTGACCTCCTAGAAGCCTGGGTTCAAGATGATATTATCAGACTGCCACCTCCCAGACGTCTACCAACTGAGGCTGAGATGGCGAACCCTAAGTACTGCCACTACCACAGGTTCGTTCACCACCCGACCAGCGATTGCAACAGACTAAAGCATATTTTCAAAGAAAGGATAGAAGCGGGAGGACTCCAACCAGGAGATGAAAGAGTGCATCGAGACCCACTCCCACAAGAAACTACGGGTCCTCTGGGGACTCCGTGCACGAGACCGTACAATCCATGATGCAACATGTATGCGAAATTCTCTATCTTTCCAAGGTGCAACATAAGATATTTTCGCAGCTCTCAATCGTGTTGTATCCGGCAAACGACTTTTTCTCTCCTCGGAAACCACGCCAGGGGCCCAAGCTTTCCAAATAGGCGGAACCAAAAAGGAGAACTGGGGATTGCTGACCACGTCCCGTTTAAGAGGTAACGAATTTTACGACACGCTCATCGACACGGCCTCGACCACAACATCATTACTTTCAAGACACTAAAGGCAAAGAGGATTTACAAACAAGACGCTACCTATTCCCCGTCTGTGATTAAGAGCTTGAGAGGAGAAACTTTGAACGCGCATGGCTACATCAACCTAGAAATCAAGATGGGAGACGCTATAACGCATAGCAAGTTCCACATTGTCAAAGAACTAGATCATGACATGATATTGGGACGCTTATGGGTGCTCGACAACAAAGCGAAATTGGATGTACACCCTCTGCCGACGTCCACACCTGAAGGAGTTCCCAACAAATCATCCCACGGGTTATCGCATCAACGAGCTATTGAAGGAACCCAGACATCCGGAGAGGACCCGTTGGCGCTAGCTCATGGTTTTCAGATGCAAGTAAGTCTGACCAAGCAACCTTTTCTGCAACCAGTTTTTCCTTCCCCCATTCCGTCCTGGGGACTCGGCGCGATTACTAGCACAAACGCTGTCAAGAAATGTGAATGGGGAGCTGGAACATTTGAACACTTTGCAAGAAGCTTGGAAACTTCTATTGAAGCCAACGAAGCCAAGACTCAAACGGTTGCACGACGTCTGAACCCGTTTTCAATCGGAGATGTAGTGGTTAAGGAAAGCTCGTTTCAAGTTGGGAGGATGAGAGTAAAAATGGATTTGCCCAATGAAGGAGAAGACGAGCTGTATCTGGTTGCGGATAACCTTTTGGGAGGATATTGCAAGCTCATCAATGCAGACACACCTGAAGGCGTGATAATTCACTCGCGATGGCTCAAGGAATCCAATCCCTAAAATGCTGTACTTCCCAATCACTCCCCCTTTTAGTATTTCCTTTAACAATTCCTCCTAATAGTTGTAATTCCCCAAAATGAATACACCGTTTGTATTTTTCCTAGGGATTCCCTTTTTGTCAAAAAAAACAAAACATAAATACATCTATTTCCAAGCGAATCCTCCAGATATCATAGAAATACATCAGATAAACCCAGAAAGTCATTGCAGAGCCATCATACCACAACCTCTTTCAAAAAATATACATGAAGCAAAACGTTGACTGATGAAGAAGAAGGAAAAGACGAGTTTACAAAAAAAAAAGGGGGACACCAGGGGAACTAAAGCAGCTAACAGAAATAACAAAAGGGAGGAACTAGCCCTCGAAGGATCGAGTACAAGTCCCCTCGGGTAAGACTATCTTCCAAAGACTTCCCCCAAAGAATCCCTCGGGCAACAAAGGTTCCATTCAACGGTGTTAGCAGGAAAGAACCTCAACATCCCATCCCGAAGCAACCACAGCGGTAATGATGTCCTCCCCGACGACCGGTCCAAAGATACGCCACCATGACCCTCCGGTATCACCAACGACACCTTTGGCATCGGCTTCGAGAGGGTATCTCGTTTCCGTCATATGCTCCTTCGAAGGTTTTCTCAGCGACACTTCGAGAGAGTTTTCTGATTCATCCACATCAGAGTCAAGAATCATGGCGCTCTCCTTCAAGACCACCACACGTTCACTTTTCCGTCGTTTCAACCTATAAACAGTCCGATCCTCCCCATACCCGGATCGAGAAAAGGCTTTGCCACACTGAAACCTCTCAACATGCCAAGACTCTTCCTTGCTCTCTCGCCCCTCCTCCATGCTCACTGAACCCAAGAAAGTCCGAACATGCACCTGTTCTTCATGGGGATAGATGGAAGGGAGGTCCTTAATGATTTCACTAGCTTCGTGGAACGGAGATTCAATCCCAACCAATGCCTCCTCAAGAGAAGAAGACCGATCTCCGCCAAGTCTGAAGTCCTTCTCCGAAGAGTTAAAGGCGCAGCCATCCCTGGAGGGTCCCATCACACACTGCAAAATATGGGGAAGATGATCCAGTTCTATCATATCTATACACATATAAAAAAAAAAAGATAACACGAGCAGAGAGAAGAAGAAAACATACCGGCATGATCTTCTTAGCCCGAATAACCCTAGTCGGGGTGCTTTTGCAAGAGTCAGACCTCGCGCCTTCACCTGGAGAATCTGGCTGGTTAGAAGATGATTCATCTCTGTGCGACATGACAAAGAGAGAAACTCGACAAGAAGACCCATTTTCTCAAACGAGAGAGACGATACAATTATTTTGGGTATGAATACGGAACCTTAAAAAAAAAAAAAAAAAAAAAAAGGGAAAGGAAGTAATGAGGGACATAACGCTTCCAGATTTTAGCATGAATAATGCCCTCATTGAAGCCGCGCGTGAAGGAAGGCAAAATAAGGAAACTTTGCTATATGTAAAAACACTTACTCCCTCCTTGTTTGCACCGGTCCCATCAAGCTCGCGCCTGTTTGCACCGGTCCCATCAAGCTCGCGCCAGTTTCCAATCTCCCAAGCCACACCAACTGCGCCAACTTCCTAATGACCGCCCAAGTCACGCCAGTAAGCACACTCAGCTTCCCTACCTTGCGCCAGTCCCGCCAGCTAGCACGCTCAGTTTCCCAACTCGCAACAACTTCTCAATGCTGCCCAGCTTCCTATCTCTCACGACGCTAACTTCCCAATTGTGTCAGCCTCCCGATTTGTGCAAAACTGCCAGAGGCAAGGATTCCAAATCCTATTTATAAAAAAGGTCAGACAAGCCTCCTCAATTCTCTTTACGATCCGCTGTTGATAATTTGTCACCATCTTATGCTTACCTCGAAACAAAGCTCCTGTTCCGAGCTAAGCAGGGGACTTAATGTTGATGGTGGTTTTTAAACAAAGGGTAAAATCGTAAAACCCCAAATAACCTAATGTCACCAATGACACATTTATTAGAACAGTTAATGCATGTAGTCAGTAATTAATAGGGGGTATTTTTTTCAAATTAGTGTTACAACGAACAAAACCCTAATTCCCCTTCGTGCCAATGGCAAATCATGCCAGCCACACCTAGCCCAAGCTGGCCGCACCTCTATGCCAATGGAAAATTATGCCAGCCATACCAAACGCTCCGAAGCATGCCAACCATGCTAGCCGCACATCCGTGCCAATGGCAAATCATGCCAGCCACACCTAGCCCAAGCTAGCCGCGCCATGCCAAACGCACTCTACCTTGGCCCTAGCTATGCTAGTCACACCAAACGCGCCAAAGCATGCCCACCATGCCAGCCGCACCTCCGTGCCAATGGCAAATCATGCCAGCCACACCTAGCCCAAGCTAGCCGCACCTCTATGCCAATGGCAAATTATGCCAGCCATACCAAACGCGCCGAAGCATGCCAACCATGTTAGCCGCACCTCCGTGCCAATGGAAAATCATGCCAGCCACACCTAGCCCAAGCTAGCCGCGCCATGCCAAACGTACTATGCCTTGGCCCTAGCTATGCTAGTCACACCAAACGCGCCAAAGCATGCCCACCATGCTAGCCGCACCTCCGTGCCAATGGCAAATCATGCCATCCACACCTAGCCCAAGCTAGCCGCACCTCTATGCCAATGGCAAATTATGCCAGCCATACCAAACACGCCGAAGCATGCCAACCATGCTAGCCGCACCTCCGTGCCAATGGCAAATCATGCCAGCCCACACCTTGCTCGAGCTAGCCGCGCCATGCCAAACACACCCCCGCCTTGGCCCTAGCTACGCGGTCACGCCACGCCAAGCCAAACACCCTTACCTTGGCCCAAGCCGCGCCATGCCAAAGTAGCGCCCGCACCTAGGCTTGCAAACCATGCAACCTAGGCCAAATTGGCCACGCATGCCATTGGCACATGCCAACACGCTCGTTGGTAGCCTTTTCTACCAAGGCGCGACCCAAATTGGCCGAGCATGCCATTGGCACATGCCAACACGCTCTAAATATTAATGCTCTTAGGAGTTCACAAGATTATAAAATGTACACAATTTTAAGTAAAGTTTATGTTTATGGTATTTATAGTTGTATTAGAGTTTTAAAATAAAATAAACGGTCCGTGTGTTATAACACCAAAGGTGTCACTATCCATCCACAAAAAACCCATCAAAACAAAAAACAAACACAAAAACCCCAAAAACAAAAGTAACACAAAACCCCAAAGAATTTTGGTTTCATCATTAAATTTGTTGAAACCAATTTTAAAATTTGGGGTTTTTGTATCAATTTTGTAAAAAAATGGAGTTTTAATGGATCCTAACATTTGAATGGGGTTTTGTACCACAAGTTTGGTAACCTTGGGTTTTTATGAATTGTTTTGTTCAACCCCTAACATGAACGAAAACCTCAGTAAAACATGAAAAACACAAATAGATCTTGGTAAACCAACACTCAATTACCCTAAGTTGAAATTTCCTTAAATTTTGGGTTTCCCCAAATAAATTCCGCCTTTAATTACGTTACATGACTTTGGGTTAATTTAAGGTGCATCATGTACAACCAGAACAACCAATGTGAAGTGAGAAATACATCATGATACGGTAAGGATTTGGACCCATACAAGAGATTATAAATCCATCATAATACGGTAAGTAATCCAAAGGATTTGGCTCCATAGATTGATGTCCGCCTTCCCCGAGTCCATAGACTCTATGCTAGGGTGTCTTCTCTGTAGATGACACGACATGACCTTTCCAAGTTCCAACCATAGTACTTACAGATTTCGAGGTCGTAGTATGCCCCCTATAATCATCAGAAAAGACATTTGCTTTTATCCCTCTTTTTTTTTCAATTTTCGCTAGTCCCTGCCCTGGCCTACGCCGAGCCTGTAAATGAGCTCTGCTTCCTAGGAAGCAGCTTCAGAGTGAGTGGGGCCCTGTGATGTCATACAAATAAATTATAAAATAAAGCAATTCCTTTTCGATACATGGATTTTTCAAGTTGAAATTTCCATAAATTCTGGGTTTCCTCAACGTAAATTCTGCCTTTGATTACGCTAAGATCCATCATGTACAAATAACCAGAACAACCAATGTGTTGTGAGAAATCCATCATGACACGGTAAGGATTTGGACCCATAGATTGATGTCTGCTTGCCAGTTCCCCTTCGTCTATACTAGGGTCTCTTCTCTCTAGATGACACGACAAGACCCTTCAAGGCATAGTACTTGATTTCGAGGTAGTAGTCTGCCTCCTATGATCATTAGAAAAGATATTTGCTTTTCTCCCTCTCTTTTGACCAGCCCGGGGGAGTAGGGCCCCGAGATGTCAACCTCGAGTAGATAGTGGTAGTATTTGGTTCTGGGACATGGCTAATAACCACTAGGTCTAGGATTTAACGGACTATTAGATTAGAGAGAGAATCAAAGGCCTGGCTTGGCACTACGTTTACTTGGTTATCACTAAATTAATCTATCATTTACTACCTTCCAAAACAAATTATTTGATTGACATCTGGCTTCAGCCAGGAGAAGACTTTGTGTGCATCCTACGCCCCTGTTTGTTCCGAAGATTTTTAAAAGTGATCGAATGAAGGTGGAAATACAATCCTTCACCTGGAATATAGGTGAAAAAGAAGTTTCCCATACTTATGCTATCATTTACTACCTTCCAAAAAAATTATTTGATTGACACCGGCTTCAAACTGTGGAAGACTGTGTGCATACCTATGCCCTTGTTTGTTCCAAGATTCTTAATAATGATCAAATGAAGGTAGAAATACAATCCTTCACTCCGAAAATAGGTGAAAAACAAAGTTTCCACGCATAAACTTGTTAAAAGTGGTGAAGCGCAAATTGCGCCAATAGAATAAATAACGGTATTATTACATACCGGAAGTGGAAAAATATTCCTACTATGTTATTCAGTTGTGCAACAATGGAGTCCAACCACAATGGGACACTAGTGGGCGCATCAAAGAAATTGGAAGTCTCAAAAGGTTATTCTACAAAGTGAAGTATGTTCAAAGAAATAGAGAGGCCAACAATGTTGCGTATAAGTTTGCGAAACATGGTACTTTTTTACCCCCGTTGGAGTCCAAGACTTGTTAGTAAATAATCTGCCTTAGCCTCTTGTTGGAGGCAAGCCTATCGGGAAAAAAGGGATATTTATTTTTTATATCGGGTATTTATTTTTATAGAAGAATATATTATGGGTTATTTTTTTTTACCCCAAAACCAAAAATAAATAAATAACCCCTTATACCCAAGATTGCTAATAGGGGGACCGGTTTGCTTGGGGGGTGTACCAAAATATAAATAAGACAAAACAACATTTGCCTTGGGGTTGGTAGTTTGGTACACCCCCAAGCAAATTGGTACCCCATTAGCTGCCTTGCTTATACCCATCAATAATAAAATTTATAGTATCAAACACCCATAGATAATTAAAAACAGTGGGTTTTGTGAGTCCCACATCACTAGTTTCCGCGTAACGAACTTAAAATAAAATATGGTATCAGACTAACTGTTCACATGTGCACTCGTGTTAAAGTCTGCGACTCTGCGGGCAAGGTTTTAAAAAGCGAAAGCGTGGGGTGAAACACTCTCATACTAAAGCGTAAAGCGCTGCGAAAACGTAGAATGAAAGCGAGCTTTATAAAATATATAAATAAGAAGTTGTCAACCAAATAAAAGAAAACTACGAGTTCAGACATAATAAAGAAACAATTGGACCAACTAAGCATATGGCATATTGATACTTCCTATTCTACCCAAGAGATATTTTAATAGACAAATGATATCCCACACGACTTTGTGGGATGGCTTTCCGCAAGAGCGACTTCTTTACCGTTGGATGATCAAATTAACGGTTAGATTCACATTCAGGAAAATACCCATCACTTTCAGGAAAGGACCCACCACTTTTAGGAAAGGACCCACCACTTGTCCTAAAGGGTTCAAGGCTGTTAGATCTGGGTTTTAGTATGATCCAACGGTAAATAAGTCGCTCTTGCGGGAAACCATCCTGCAAAGTCGTGTGGGATAGCACTGCTCATTTTAATATACTAGCCAGGAATCTCTGCATCATTCATATCATCATGTAGACAGTCATCTTATCATGATCATTATGCCCCATCAATTAGGTTTATTAGTAGTATTTAGTTAGAAAACGCGGAACAGGCCCTACTGGGCTTCAAATGCCAGCTTTTTATTTTCTAATATAAGCCAATTCGTAAAGCGGCACTCTAGAAGCGCCTAGGACCTGAAGCGCAAAAAAGCGCCCAAAAGCACGCCCCACAAACGCCTTTTTAAACCATGTCTCATGGGCATCCAACTCAAAACCAATTGGCAATGAGTGGAGCGGCCTTTCCATATTGAGTTTATATTTTTCTAGATACATTTTTGTGTTTCCAATGCATATAAGATATACCTATATAAGAGTAACCTCCATATAAGAATATCTTTTTGTGGTCCCTAAGATATACTCTATAGAGAATATTTAATAATTAATAATATCGGTTAATTAGATTGAAAAAATAGTAAATATTTATTTATCGATAAATAAAATAACCTCGTCAAAGGAATACTCCCAACTCCCAAGGCTATTATTTATGGAGGTTGGAGTCGTTGGACTGTATATGGAATGATATTAAAAGTTGCGGACAAACCCTTTTAGTCTCCCAAAAGAAGGGTCCTCTCCCTAGAAAAAAAACATTTACAACGAAAAGTGAAAACTCTATTGAATTAAGCATTTTCGATTGAATTATGCATTCTATGAATGACAGCTAATGTGTGATGTCTGCTGCCTCTGGTTACTCTCATTACTCTACTAATTCTAGGACTCTAGGGTTTAGCTAAGGGTGTAAACGGATGCATACGGATGCGGATAGGGCACTATCCACTGAGTTGGGTGTTTCATCGGCCATGCTTTTGATTTTATTTCTTCTTTTGAGTTTGGATAATAGTCTGAGAGTTTAAGCAACTGTTAGGTGAAATCTAGGGTTATCTTCTTTTGTACTTTCTTGTTCTTGAGATTTTCTTGATTTTTGATCTTCCCCTCCTCGATTTGAGTTCTGTTCGTGTTCGTGCCCTTGCAGACATGTCCGATCATCCGCGGGTTCCTTATCGACTCCCCGTCAAGTCCTCATCGATCTCCCGGAGTGATCCCAATGTAAGGGGTGGAACTTCGCCTCCACTTACCCGTGGTAATCTTCGGATGGACGAACATCCTCATCCTCTGGTCAGAGGCCTTCGCTTAAAAGGGGTGATCCTCCGCAGGGATCTAGATATGCCGTGAATCGTCCTAGAGGTGGGTCTCCTAAGAAGCAGCAGAATCCGCGCAATGAGCCTTTGGATGTGCAGCCCCTCCGCACTAAGCTTCCATCGCGGACTAATCCACCTGTGCCTAGTTCAAGTAAGTCAACTAAAACTCTTACTTCGAAGAGAAAGGCTACGGAGATAGAGTCTTCGGGAGACATAGTTCCTCCTAAGAGGAAGGCTGCGGGTTCTGCGGAAGATGCTACGGGAGAAGCTTTCGAGGAGGACTCTGCTGTTACTTTCCGTCCTTTATCTCTGGGTAATAAGAAGTTTACCTTCCGACACATTGATCTTGAGGCCTTCAAGGTGAAGCATGGTCTTCAACGACTTCCAGTTCGTTTTTATGCCGCTGATAAAGATATAACTTATGAGATGGTTACCAATTACAAGTATGATGCCTTTCATTTGCTGACAACCGTGGGTGCTTTCGAGGCTGGTTTGATGCTACCCTTGTATAAAGCCGGTGATGATTTCTACTACCGGGTCTTGTCTAGCCGCGATACTGCCAAGAAAAGTCATAATCGCGGGGTGCAACAGTTGACAGGAAACTATCTTCGCCATCTCCGAGAATGCTATCTTCGTAGCAAGGGGCGAACGATGATGACCTGTTATGCTCCTAAATTAGAAAAAGAGCAAGGGTGGTATACTCCTAAAATTTCAATAAATCCTTTGGAGATTATGTTAACAGGAAGACTCGTAAGCCGTGGTCTGTGAGTCTGCGGAACATTGCTCCTGTTAACGGGGAAGCTCGCCTATTGAGCGAGGTAAGCGATTCCAAGATGGCGAGGGTTCCCGGTGCCGAAGGTCTTCCTATTCCTGCTGATGAAAGAATCAAACGTGATCATGATTATGAGTGGTCTCGCCACCGTTCTTGAAGTCGTTGGTCCGTGGGCCTATGGTTGGGTCCCTGGCCCCACGGTTGGAAGCCTACTGGCCGACAGTCTTCCTCGCGAAGCTTCTCCCACTCGTTACGCTCATTACACGCCCCCGGCGAATGAGCTTTGCTTCTGCATGGACTTTGCTTATAGTCGCGATGTTGATGACGCAAGACGAAGATATCCCTGATGCTAACCTTCTTCCGCGGAATACTGACGTTGTTAAGGTGTGTTGTTTGTTTTCTACGTATATATGCCCCTACGTTTTCTTAAATAATGTTGATTATGCCAAGGAAAGGTGATGCCAATGGTTCTTTTACCATTACGTGTTGTAGGTGCGTAGAGGCAAGAAGATTAATCCCAAGCAATCGTCGAATTCTCCCACCGAGGGTTCCTCATACTTCGAGGATGTGAATAGTCCTGTGGATGGTGATGAGGACTTTTCCGATAGGGAAGAGCGAATTGAGACTTCTCCGCCTGTTCAAGAAGGTGATGGTGATCAGGCCACTGGTGGTGGTCAGGGTGATAATCCAGTCACTGGTGGCGGTCGAGGTGATGATCCGGCCACTGGTGGTGGTCAGGGTGATCCGGCCATTGGTGGTGATCAGGGTGATCCGGCCGTTGGTGGTGGTCAGGGTGATCCGGCCATTGGTGGTGATCAGGGTGATCCGGCCGTTCGTGGTGGTCAGGGTGATCCGGCCGTTGGTGGTGGTCGGGGTGATCCAGCAATTGGTGGTGGCCAAGGTGATCCGGCCACTACCACTGGCGGTGGTGAAGTTGATTCGGACGCTGGTGGTATTGGTGGTGGCAACTCGTCTATTGGTGGTGGTGGAGATCAGGCCGGGGGGGCTGCTAAGTCCAGTGGGGATGTTATAGACAAAGGTAAGGGAATTGTTCTTAGTAGTGGTGACAAGGGTGGGGATGCTTGTTATGAGTTCTCCTTTGGTAAAGTTTTATCTCGGGGAACAATCACTTGACATGGCTACACTTATGGGGCTTGTTTCGGACTTCACTCTGCTTCCATCTGGTGATGACTGGAGTGTTCTCGAGGATAGTCTGCGTTGGTGGCCCCTCCCGCAGTCCGATGTCGGGGTTTTGGTAGTGCCTTCCGAGGGTTTTGTCGGTACCTCCTCCATCACAGGTGGGGCTTTGGTGCAAAGTAATGTTGGTGCCGCTATGGTGGGAATACCTCGGACTCTCCCTTAGATGATTTCTCGCGATCCTTAGACGCGGATGGCGATGATGTTTGTTTTGGCGTGGGCCGCAAAAGAAAAACTTGTCGGTTGTACCTCATCCCGCCCCCGTGATTGAAGGGGAAAAGAGTTCGGATGCTTTTACTCGTAGGCACATGGAGTTAACCCCCGAGGAGGCGGTAGATCGAGGGTGGGGCAAGAATCTCGTAGCCTGGCGGGCTTGACCTTGTGGTGGATCCTCCCCTACCGTTGCTTCGACATGATGGCTATTGCCGATGGGTATCAAGTCTGCTTACCCCCAAAGAGCCGGTTATTGGAGGTTTGTCCCTGTTCTTTTTATCCCCGATTTCGTTTAATTATGATGTGAGCTAATTTCCCTCGTTTTGCCGATAGATGATGAGAAGTGAGTATTGTAATCACCATCTTTACCTGGCTCTTCAAGGCTAAATCTCTCAAGCTAGAAGGGAAGCTTCGACATTGCGAAGAGACGCTTACGAGCGTTGAGGCTTCGGCCTCTGCTGATGAAGAGATAACCGAGTCAAGAGTCTCGCTAAGCGTAAGGAGCAAAGCGGGGCACGGAAGAGGCTCGGCTACGTTCCGAGCCGGCTCGTTAAGGCCAAGTTAATCAAGGGCTTGAGGAGAACTCCTCGTCCATTTCAGTCTGCGCTTCCTCTTCTTTGGTAGTTTCTCGTTCCTTATTTGTTCTCAGTTTTCTCTTTCTTCCCTCCTCCCGCTGTACTGTCTTCAGTGGGCGGAGTCCCCGAATTGTTGTGGCTTCGGAGTGAGAGGGCTCGTCAAAAGGGTCGCATTGCTGAGTTAGTTGAAAAACTTAAGAGTGAGTCGGCGAAATGGAATGCCCGCGCGGATGTTCATAACGCTATGGCCGAAGAATGGCGTAAGAAAAAGCATTGCTTGGTAGATCTGCAAAATCGAAATAACCCTGACCGCCACTTGTTCAACGGGGCTCTTTTATGGACGCTGGATAATCTTGAGCAAGCCCGTGGGCGGATTTCCTCCTTAGAAATTAAACTTAATGTTATGGAAGACGAGCTGCGGCGAGCGCGGTCTTCTCATCCCTGGATGTGCGGACCTATATGCAGCGTCTTGCCAAGGAAAGGGACGATGCTAGGGCGAGTGTAGTGCTCTCGCAGTGCTTTATCCGCGTCTCGAGCTGATGTGGCTCGTCAAAGTTGAGCGTGAGAGAGACTTAGAGGTGACTATGTATCGTCTTAATAAGGGGTTGGAATCGAAGAACGACGAGGTTAATCGACATCGTCATTCGGGCTCGATGCTTCGAAATGACCTAAGCGCGAGTCAATATGCTCATAATCTGCTGCAGGTAGATTACGATAAGTTATCAAATGAATATGATTATGCCGCAGAAGCGAGGGATTCCGCGGTTGATCATTGTGAAGGTATACGTCTTCGTCATCGAGTGTGCTTTGTATTGTATCTGTCATAACTCACACCTCTTCTTCTACCGTCCGCAGAGCTCCAAGTACTGACTTAAAGTCATGAGATGAAAAGTTTGCCCAAGCTCGAAAGCTAAGGTAGTTCAACCGGAGGGTCAAGCTAACTATCATCGCGGTCTAGCCTCGTCTCAGGAGGAAATGTTGAAGCAAGCTAATCAAAGGATAGACCAGCTTTCTACTTCCTTGAATCAGGCTGAGATGAGGAGCGTAGCCATAGGTTTCATGGCCCGCAAACAACTGGCCGAAGAGATTAATAAGATTCTTGGTGAGATTGAGCTGGATCTCAAGAAAAACCATGGGCTAACCAAGAATTATACTCGGCGTCCCGTGCCTGCGCTCCCATCAAGTTCTTCTGGGCCCTCCTCGGGTGGTAGCGTTCCTTCATCGCTGAAGGATAAACCTGCGGATAACGCTCCTACTCAGTAGACCGTAGTTAGTATGCTAGGGATTGATCTCGGTTGCTTATCCTTTTTGGCGTTTTTGTTATTTTGCTCGCTGGGCTTGTAATCAATCGCATGTATTAGATCAAACTTTGGTGTTTAAATCGATTTTGAATTTTGTTGAATTTATGTCTACCATCTTTAAATATAATGAAAATTCCGCAGTGTTTGTAACCCGCGGATATCAATCTTTGAATTTGATAAAGTGTATTGTTCGTGCAACTCCGTAGGTTGGTATCCCCGGAATCGTCTTGTGACCTTGCACCCGCCCAAACTAACTCCTTGGCCATGAGGATCACTGGACGGTGGGGGTCTGGCCAACGTTTAAGGATGTACTCCATTAAGTTCGCGGCTTGTAATATTGCACGGATATCTCATTCTGTAAGAAGTCGCCTCCTGGTCATACACTTATAGACACTTACAGAGGAGTTCTGAGAGATTGCATGTGTATGCTCCGATATATTGCGTGTGTGTGCTTTGCACGGATATTACCCTAAGATATTGTAGTGGGTATGATCCATGCTTTGTGCAGATATCCCTCTTACTAAGTATAATGTCAATTCCTAATAATAGTAATTGTACAACGATTTACGTGGTTCGGCCTTAAGGCCTACATCCACGGGGTAACAATTGCATCGATATTTTATTAAGATGTGACATGGTTTTCAATGTACATTGTGTAAGTAGTATATACATGTGGTTCATATGGTATGTGTTTTATATAGGTTGTGGGTTTTGAATAAATTGAAATGTGCGTGGGTAATGAACGGGATATGATATTTGAAAATGAAAACTTGGATTGATTGAAAAGTTAAGGTGCGTTACTCCTTTGTCAGAGATAGAAACATGTGGATTAGCAAGTCAATTTTCTTCTTCTGAAATGCACACGCAGGTGATTGGTCATGGGTAGTATGGCTTGAGGTATTTGGCATTCCACGGATGCATGAGGATTTCCCCTTTCATATTGCGCAGATAGTAAGAGCCATTTCCTGCGATGTCATGTATTATGTAGGGTCCTCCCCAAGTTGGTGCTAATTTTCCCCACTTCTTTTCTCGCCGGTATTGGGGAATGGTCCTCAACACATACTTTGCCCTTCTACAAAATTCCTAAATTTCACTTTTTTGTTATATTCTCTCGCCACCTGCGTTGGTAGTTTTCCATTCTTTGCAAAAGGTCGCTTCTCTTCTTTCTTCGAGGTCGTCGAGCCTTTCCAACATCATGTCCGTGGTGAGATTCTTTTCCCTGTGCTTCGTCTTTGTAGTTGGAAGTAGAATTTCCGCAGGATTACTTGACTCCGTAAGTGAGTAGAAATGGGGATTCTCCTAGCCGATCTTCGAGTCGTCCTATATGCCCATAGAACGTTATGCAGTTGTTCACACCATCGTCCTTTGTACTCATCTAGCTGTTTTTTAAGAATGAGTGCCAAAGTTTTGTTTGTGGCTTCTGCTTGTCCGTTGCTTTGTGGGTATATGGGGGTGGATTTGTTTTTCCGAATCTTGAAGGTGTCGAATGACAAGTCAATATTCTTTCCTTGTAGCTGTTTACCGTTGTCGGAGACTATCTCTCATGGGATGCCAAACCTGCAGATGATATTTTGAAAAATAAAAGTGAAGACGTCTGAATCCCGAATTCTTGCCAGTGCCTTTGCTTCTACCCACTTGCTGAAATAATCCGTTGCCACTATTAGGAATCTTCTTTTCCCCGTCCCTGATACGAGTGGGCCTACTATGTCGATACCCCATTTCCCGAAGGGCCACGGACTATCAACCGAGTTCAACTTTGTAGTCAGCGTGGATTCGTTTACCAAATCTTTGACATTCTTCGCATCTTTTCGCCATTCCGTCGCATCTCGGATCATGGTTGGCCGCAATAGCCTCCGTCTTTGCCTTATCTCGCTAGGGATCTCATTCCACCGTGATTCCTGCGTCTCCTCTGTGTATATCTTTAAATGACATGTCCCTCTCGATCGGGATAGGCAGCGACAGTGGTCCGAGGAATGATTTTCCGTATAAGGCTTGGTCTCTTAGCTCGTACATCCCCTCGCTCTTGACCGCACCTTCCTAGCCTGTTTGGTGTCCTGGGGAGTTTCCTTCTTTGAGGAAAGAGTGGATTTCGATCTCCAATCCGCCTCCCGACTATAATCGTCGTCTTCCTCCGCCTGTCGTGTAATGTCATCGTTCTGGAAATCGTCGAATATGTATTCTCCGACATCCTCGTCAGAGATATCTTTCTCCTTAGGTTTGTGTTGGTTAGCCGCGCACGTTTCTTGGAGTTTGATGGATGGTTCGTACACTCTTGTTACCTTGATTGCTTTGACATCTTCGTTTTTAAGCATGGACGATATATATGCCAGGGCATCCGCGTGTCTAAGCTCCTTTCTGCGCATATGTCGGAAATTGATTTTTGGTACTTGGGAGGCCAATGTTTGCACTAGAGCCATGTATGCCATTAGTGTTTAAATCGTACACATTGTATTCGTAGCCTATCTCGCCGTATGATCGGTTTGTGAGTCGCTTGTTACCCGCACTTCTTGTATCCCTAATTCAATTATCAAGCGGAGAGCATGGATCACTCCTTCATATTCTACGATATTATTGGTATGGCCTTCGAATTCCAATCTGAATGCGTGGACGATTCTGTCCCTGTGGGTGTGGTGATGACGATGCCTATTCCCGCGCCCTCTCTATTTTTGGAGCCATCAACAAAGACCTCCCATTGCCGTGGGTTCACTGGCTCAAGAATATTATTTGGATCTGGTTTTTCTATTTCTGGGGCGCCCATAGCCTTCCATCCTTGTATGCGTACTTCTTCTTCGTTGTCCAAAGGCGTGTCTGCTAGAAAGTCCGCTAATACCCGCGATTTCGGGAGTGTTGGAGCTCATAGTGGATGTTGAATTGGTCGAGGTATGTGCTCCATTTTGCTATTCGTCCTACCTTTCCCCGCCTTTTGAGGATGGTCTATAAGGGTGCCCGACATGGGATACGTATGTCATGCGTTAAGAAGTACGTCCTCGCCTTTAAAGTAGACCATACGACGGCTAGGATTAGCTGTTCAATTCTCGTGTAGTTTCGTTCATGGAATTCGTGGTCTTGCTTGACATAGTAGATCGGTTGCTCCTCCTTCGTATGGGTTCTCGACGAGCACCTGCGCTTCTATCGCAAGGTTCTTGCCGCAATGTAGAGTGCCAAAACCTCCTCGTGGTCCTAAGCCAAGGATGGGGATTTCTCTAGGTATTGTTTAATGCCCAAAAAGCTTCTTTGCATTCTCGTCGTCCATTCAAATTTAGTCCCTTTTTTCGGATGTTGAAGAAGAGTTTGCACCTATCCGAGGATCTTGATATGAATCTTCCCGTAGCCGCTAGGGATCCATTGAGCTTTTGTACCTCTTTTAGGTTCTTCGGAGATGGCATGTTTGTTATGGCTCGGATTTTTAAGGGATCTACCTCAATGCCTCTTTTTGTCACTGGTATCCAAGGAATTTTCCCGAGGTCACCCCGAAAGTGCATTTTTCCGGTTTACCTTCATGTTGTGCTCTCTCATAGCTCCGAAGATGTCCTTCGATCCCGGTGGTGGTTCTTTCTTTACTCGCTTTTTTACGAGCATATCGTCGACGTAGACCTCTAAAGTCCCGCCGATCCATGGCTTGAAAATAGCATCGACCATCCTTTGGTACGTTGCTCCCTACAGTTTCGGAGCCCGAAAGGCATTCTTACGTAACAATAAAGACCATGGGGTGTGTAAAATGCAAAGATGTTGCTGGTCTTCTTCCGCCAAAAATAGTTGGTTGTATCCTAATATCCGTCCATGAACGACAACTCTTCATATCCTTCTACCGCGTCGACTAGCTGGTCAATGCTTTGGTAATGGATAGCTATCCTTGGGGCATGCTTTGTTCAAAGTTGGTGAAGTCGATGCATTCTCGACCCCTCCATTTTTCTTTGGTACTATTACCATGTTGGAGATCCAAGTGGGGTATTTGACTTCTTTTATAAAACCGGCTTCTAATAGCTTTCGAGTCTGTTTCTACCGCTTTGTGATGCTCTGTGGCCACCTTTCGTATCTTTTGTCGTACTGGGGTGTGCTGTGTTTAATGCGCAGCTCATGTCAGATCATGCTTTTGGTCTATTCCCATGTCTGATAGTTTCCATGCGAAGATGTCCGCGTATTCCTTTAGTAGTTTTATCAGCGAAGCTTCGCGTTCTCCGTCCATTAGAGTTCCTATTTTGATCTTTCTTGGATTCTGCTCCGTTCCTATGTTGATCTCTTTCACTGCCTCCAAGGATGTGAAAGTGGGCTTTGGTTCCCCAAGGTGGGGGATTTTCTTTAATTGCTATTTGGTAGTCTCGATTCTTTGTTTGCGAGGACGCCCTGGTTAACCTTTGATGTTGAGGCCTCCGTGTTTCCTACAGAGTTCCATTTAGGCAAGCTTTTCCCCGAGATCTCCTCCAGATATTCGTCGATGGCTTTGTCTTTGGATATCGCCTTGCTCCGAGCCTTGCGGGTTTTCCTTTTCTCATCTTCTTCGTTGTTGAGTTGTATTTGCATCGCGTGGCATTCTTTTACTAAGCTTGATCACCCTTTATCTCCATTATTCCTAGGGGAGTGGGGAACCTAAGGTATTGATGGTAGGTAGTCATACTCCCTTGAGCTTGTGGACCCATCTTCGTCCAATAATGGCATTGTAGGGCGAAGGCGTGTTCACCACACTAAAGCGAGTGTCGACTTTCATGGGGCCTGCATCCACTTGTAAGATAATATCCCCCTGGCTTCGTAGCCGTGCCATTGAACCCGTAGATGGTGTAGTGTGAAGTCAGGAGTTGCTCATCGTTAAGCTCCATGCGTTTGAATGTATCGTAAAACAAGATATTTACGGAGCTTCCTCCATCGATGAGGATTTTCCTTATGTTGCATCCTGCGATTGGCAATGTGAGGATTAATGGGTCGTTGTGATCTTCCATGTCGTCCTCAATATCATCGGCCAAAATCGAAGGGCGTTCATCCACTCCTCGTGCTCTTCCACTTCCTTCCCATTTATACTTTGTAAAGCTCACAAGTAATCTTCAAATTGCTTTCTCGGCCGTTTCCCTATTTGTGCCGTTAGGGTTGGCTCTTTGCTTTCCGGGAAAGGATATAGCGTTCAATGTGCGATTGCCTCGGGTAGTTGGACCTGTTTGCTGCGTTTGGCTCTATCTTCCATTCCAGCTTTTTCCACATATTTTTTAAGATCCCCTGCATCTATCAGCTTTTGTACTTGCTATCTTGAGATTTTTGCATTTCTCTGTCCGTGTGTCCGTAGAAGCGAAGTGGAAATCGCAGATTTTTGGATTCTCGCCGAGGCCGGTGGTTGTTTCCCTTTAGACCAGGGGCCGGTCTAAGTCTTCGCGATCCTTGATCTCCTTTAGTATGCGCGGATAGCTGGTGTTGAGTTTCGTATAGACCCGGTCTTCAAACTTTCTGCCACTCCTTTTGTGATCGTCTTTTCGATCCTTTTGGTGTGGGCTGGGCCTGTCTACTAGTTCCGCGGAATTTGTCCGTGGGGTTCGTTGTGCCTGCGCTCGGGGTTATCTTTTTGAATTTCTTCCAACCTCGCATGTTTTTCAATGATTATCCTTAAATCTCCCTCAGTGGTTGGGGAGGTACCGTGGATTTCAACAAACAACGGGCTCATCCTGTCAAGCCCCCATTTGTAATTAATTAATACTCACCACGTGATCCACATGTCCAATGGCCTGACATACCTTGTGCCATCTATCCGTGTATTCTCGAACGGACTCCCTGTACTTAATTGCAAGTGAGAAGAGCTTGTCCATCCCTGTGTTCACAACTTTGTTGTACATGTAGGTGGCCAAGAACTTTTCGGTGGTGATCATATGAATCAATGCACCCGGCTTGAGGTTATCAAACCAAGATAACGCGGATCCTTTCAGTGCTTGAAGGGAAATATATGCATAGTATAGCCTCGTCGTAATCCCACCCGGCCATTACCCCCGTTGTAATATCGTAGATGAGCTGAGGTCCGCGGACCCGTCGTGACATTCAAAGGTCGGGGCCAGGACATTTTTGCGAATGGTAGCCGTAGCCAACCTGTCGTCACGAGGGGGTAGTGTTGGCCTCCTTCATAACTGCTTCTAGCCTTCCCCCTCCTTGCCTGGTCTTGAGTTGATTGATCTCTCTCTAGCATTTCCGCGCGGAGGTTCTCCATTGCCAAACAAAGGTGCTCGTCCGAATGGAAGTCCGTGTCTTTCTTGTGGGTTGTGATGTCGTGGCCTCCTCCGTGTCGTAGTAGTCCCAATTTCTGGTCGGTAGTCCGGGTCGAGACCTTCTACTGCTCCGCGCATCTCTTTGGGGTATCCTTCTTCGGTTAGTTGTTGCAGGGGATGTTTTCGAAGATCGTCCCTGGCCCCTCGTTCACTGAAGTTAGCTTCTCGTCGTGCCGATTCGCTAGTTCGGAGCTTCGGAGGATCTTCTCTCTTAGTTCTTTGGTTTTCCCGAGCTAACAGGGCCACCGCATCCGCGTACGTTAGCCGATTCCTCTCAGAGCTCCTCCGATTGCGCCAATATTTGCGTTGTTTGGTTTGACGCTTGATTGGGGATTCCTTCCGTAGTTGAGCTTGTCCCTCGGGGATCGTGGTATTGATTTCTTCCATTAACGGCATGTCCGGCCTCGATTATTCCGTTGGATCCCGCCGGTAGTTGTTCGTCTTGTTCATTGTCCTGTGGCATCCCATAGGGATGGTTCTCGGATCACCGATTCTGGCTATAGCCTCCCGAGACTCGGCTGGCCTGGTTGGGTAAACTGTTACTTTGGAAGCAATCACTTGAGAAACCCCTTGTTTGGTGCAAATGCTCTTGCTGCCGCAGCCTTCTTTTGCTTCCATTGCGATGTTGCCCGCATCTAAGAGCCATGTGCTTTCCGCCCCGGTCTGCATGTTGTCCGCGGCTGTGCGTCCTTCGCCCTTTTGTCTGCTCCTTGTCACTGCTGGTGTGGTCCTTGGAGCATCTCTTGGAGTTATCTTTGTCTTCCCAGTATCTTTGTTGCTTTCCATTGCAATAATCTGCACAAAGGACATGGGAGGTAATCCGAGACCCAAAAGTCCACGGGTTGGTCATTAGTTCAACTTTGACTTCATAAACTCGATTTCTAGTGGTAATGAGTGTACTCGGGTTGTTAGTTTGGCGGATAGTACGAAAGACATGTGACGGATGCGGATTTAATCGAGATAAAATTCATGGGTCGTTGTTTGCAAAAAAGCCCAAATCATTTGGTGGAAATTGTGCTTGAAATTCCAGTTAACACCTAGATCTGTTGGTAGAAAACACAATAGACATGAATATGTGCGAAAAACGAGTCTAAGAACAGGTCTGTTTGCTAAAATCCAGATCTGTTAGTTTAAAGGTTATATAATGTCCGGATCTGTTGGTAGAAAACACAATAGACATGAATATGTGCGAAAAACGAGTCTAAGAACAGATCTGTTTGCGTTTTTAAGTAAAATTTTGAAGGTTGAGGCTGTGAAGTTGATCGCGGTCGTAAGCGACACAAATATAATTACACTTTCTTACTACTCAAAATATAAATATAGCAAGGGCAAGAAAGGATCGATCCCACAGAGAGGTCTAGGTTGTCAAATTGTTTTGGTTCCCTATAAATAACACCGATAGTTTTGTGATTATAATAAACTAAATAAAACAAATAAAGAAAAGTAAACAAATAAAATCAAGGATAAGAGAGTATTGGTTACGGATTTTGTTTTCATTCACAAACATGCTTTTCACAATAACTAGAATTGATATTTAATCTCAACTTTTATCAAAGACCCTAGAATACCTTGATCGCAAGAATATCCCGCAAATCTCCTCATGTCATCAACAAACACATTAAAAGATGCGAATATGAATTCTACCTAAAGGAACAACCTAACGTGTAAAAGCACTAATCAAGTTTAATTCCCTAGATGCGTTAAGTTCTATGAAATAAGGCCAATCAAAGCAATCGAACGTGGAAAGCGCACTAATCCGATTTAACAAAGGTTATGGTTCACATATGATCATAAGAATATATCACTACAAACTATAATCATATTTATGCTACTTGCAATCCGGAATTATCACTTTTGCGTATAATAACCCTAATCTAGCAATAGAGATGAAAGCAAACTCAATCGACTCGCGACTCAACTAACAAGCATTCAAATCATGTAACTATATTCATGGTGAATCATAAACGATAATATGAGAGAAAACTAATATATTGAATCAAAGAATCATGCTTTGTGAAATCCAACTATTCCATAACCAATAGATAATTAGGTACTCATATTCAAGGAGTTCTTCACAAGAAGAAAGAGAAGAAACTTCATGGTTCTAAACCCTAGAATAAAGTAGAGGAGAAAGAATAAAAAAAACAAGACATAAGATAATAAGATAATCCCAAATAATCCCCCTAAGCTTCCTTATATATAGAGTTTTATAACCTCCTCTTGAAGAAATTAGGAAACCTAGCAAAAATAGGAAAGAGCACCTCCTTAGGAATTGTGTCCGTGCATCGAACCCTGGTTGAAAGTAGTTGCCAAACTCGCCACAATTCCTTAACATAAGTCACCGCTAAAACTGGGCCGTGAGAATTCTCAATACAAATGGGCTCGATTCAAATGACAAGTCCAGCCCATTTCATTAGCCTTTCGATCCCGCCTGTTAGTTCCATGGAACCGACAACACTTTCTTCTTTTCTTCCTTCTCAAACTCCGTTCACGCTCCAACTCCCTTCCCCGGTTTCTCGAATTCTACACAACCGCAACACCTAGTCTCGATCTCCTCCTTCACCGCCAACAAACCCAATATCTCTCTCGAGTTCCATGCTCTCATTGCTATCGTCTCTGTTAAGTTTCATCACCGCCATTATCCGGCCGCCATCACTCGAGCCGAGCCGACCTCGCAATCACCAAACTCTCCATCTCCTCCTTATTCACGCCACTACCAACGGCAGATATCTACGCACCAGTTTAAAACCAACAAATCACCTTCGCCCAAGTCGCCGCCATCAACCGATCTTGATCACCAATCTTTGCAAATGATAACCACAAAGAAAGACCCATCCTTTTCTCTCGTTATGTTCATTATTGCCATCATCTACAGATCATCACAACACCTCAGCATCTCTGCTTCGTTTTGTAAACTCGAGCTCGAGAATATCCATACTTCTTCATCGAGCTCAAACCTAAAACCACCGTATAACTCCATTACCATCCCCGATACCGATAAACCATCACCATAACAAATACCTAGATTCTTCTCTTTTCCGTCGTTTTCAATGGCCTGTGACGTCTACTGCCAAGCTCCAATCCCATCATCGATAACCGATCGATCATGAGCTTCCTCCATTAATACCAAAGAACATCATCATTCTCGAATATTGTCCAAGTAACAGATAATGGCAAGTAATTTGTCGTTCTTTCTTCCACGTTGTTCTTCGAAGCGCTCTACGTATTTTCATCTCGAGCTGAACTCCATCATCATCTTAGTCATTACCAAGAACATCGAAATCATCACGAACACCAAGATCATCCCCGTACTTGCATGGTTCTATTTTAATGAAGAAGAAGTGCCCTGGAGATAATAAGTGGGTGCCCTTAACATCATTTGAATCTGGCAGCCCCAAAGGAATAAAACTCGACTCCCTTTAGCACTTCCTTTGAAAATGTCCGCCCCTTAACATGAGGGTGCCCCTAGCGATCTTCATTCAATCGCCATCCTGAAGACTGTCGGTTTAGTTCCACTTCATTCTTGTTTCGCCCATAACTTCTTCATACGATGTCTGAATGACTCGTTCTTTCTAAGCATTGTCTTCATCTTCTCGTCCTCTACATAATGAAAAGTAGAAATCTTGTATTTGAACGAGTTCCAATTGGTCTTTTGCTCCAAATGACTCCATTGCACCTAATAAACTCAAAAGCACACATAAGATACATAATTTACAAGAAAACTCGCAAAGAAAGCATAAATACTAGATATTAAATACGGTGTATTCTACACCTATCAGAAGTCACAGGAAAAGATAAATCTTTTTACCGGGACAAGGTCCCTGTTTCTAGCGCCAAATTGTGAACACGGAAATCGGGCGTTGGTTCCACGTGATCACAAACAATCTAAATAAGAACTGAATACGTGCACTGAGGTGTGAGAAGTGTATAATATGCCTAGGTAGATGATAATTCATAGATTCCAAACCCCTCTAGTTTGTCATGATCTCATCATCATCCCCCAAGGCGATAGGTCTGAGATACGAGTATGTATGTGAAACTATCAGTGCAAAAGATAAAAGAGACAATGGTTTACGTGGTTCAGCACTAAGGCCTACATCCACGGGTATGAGGTGATTTACTATAAGATAAACAATTACAAAGATGATCACAAGATCTTGTGATCATCGACCACTTGAGCTAAAACTCTCACTTACTTCTCCCTTTTCTCTCTCCTTCCTCTCCTTTGATCCCCCTCTCAGTGGAGGGGGTATGCATATTTATAGCTAGATTGGGTGGGTCCACTGACAATGAGTTGTTGAGATCTTATCTTCTTGTACTCCGTGCGTGGTCCGGGACTTCTATGTCACCACAACCTATCAGATCCGCGGCTTCTACGTATCCCTGGCTTCTACTGGGTCCGCGGACTTCTATGTCAACCCTCGTTTCCTCCGTTGGTCGTCCGACACGTGTTCTCGAGCGCATTAAATGCGGGTGGTTGTTGCGGTCCAAATCCCGCGCCGAGTGGTGTCGATCCTCTTGTCACGTCAGGTGTCGGTTGGACTACTTTCGACCGTTGATCATACCTTACCTCGTGATGGGTTAAAGCCATCCCTTGGTGCTACGCGGACTACCTATCTCGGTGCTCCTTCATTTCGACCGTTGGTCTTGACATGGCACGTTGTCTAAGTGCCACGGATGCCCCTATGTGTCATCCTTTGAGTAATGGCCTCCACGTGGACTCTGTTAGTACACGTGGCAATGGAGATAAATAAGTGTACTTACACAGTTTGCTTTCCCTGTTCAGAAACCAAAACCTATGTTTTTTTAATTTTTTTTGATCTTGACCATTCCATCCCAATTTCATAATAGAAATTTTCAAAGTAAAATTTTCTTTTAAAATGGTAATTGCAAATTTTTTAATGAAAATGCCTATTTCGTTCCACCGTCTGTAAAATTAAATGAAACATAACAAATTTTCATTCAGGGAGCCAGGAACCAGAGTAGAAATATATATCGCGTTCAGACGATTTAGCCTCAAGATGGCACAAAAATAAATAACTAAAAATAATCCAAAGTGCTTATCACCCTTGCTCTCGGCCATCTCATACTAATTTCAATACATAAAAACCGCAAGATGAAAGATCTCAAAAGGAAACATGGACTGCATTTGTTCAGCTATCATTACATAGAAAAGAAGAAGAATCCTCTAGTAAAAGAAGGAAACAAAACCTTTGTTCATTAACACATAGAACGGACAAAAGGTTTATCAGGAAAAAAAAAAAAAAAAGCTGAAAGGATTGCATCACTAGACATCTACTAGAAGTAGTTCAACTAAAAATCAACTAACGAGGATTAAACTACGCAAGGATGGATTTAAATTCCGCAAATTTTTGAGACACATCACCTGTTTGATCCCCGTCTTCAGTTGAGTAATTTTCTAGCTGAACGAGTCTAGCCTCAATTATTTCCAAGTAACCGATGATACGGTTATAGTTCTTGAAAAAAATCACGAGTTCAGTATCAATGTTTGTGACATGCTTTAGAACCTGCTTTAGAACCAATCCATTTGGGTAGATATTTCTTCAACCATGGTAAATAGAGAAGCTAACTTGTCTTCTTTCTCCTGTAGAGAATCTTGTGACTTTGTTTTCTCGAAAATGCGGTGCGGAAAGAATGTGCTAAGATCTATCTGTTCCCCAGAGTAAGAGCTCGTTGATGATAGCATTTTCTTCCTATGCGGTTCAATTTTTTGATAGTTCGACCTTCAGAACCTAATACCACACAATGTCATTTCTGGATTAGTTTTATAGAGCAAGCAGTGCACGGAAACTGTTAACAGCACCTGTGCCGTTGGATCATGCGGTATATCGGTGAAAGGATACATCCAATGTAGTCAAACATGGCCGATATATCGTTAATAATTGTCGGTTCCGGGTTACGTGCAAATTAATTACCTCGCATTCAACCCGTATACACGTTAAAGGTCTCTAGCTTTTTCATATTCATATTCAATGCTTGTGCTTATAAAAAAAAGTGTATGTTCAATGTATTCATAGTTGTATTAGATGATGCAAATACATTTTTACTTTTCGATACACATGGAACTTGTTAGGCTACTGGTGAATTTTTGATGTTTTCTAGTAGAAGATAAATCGTCAATTTAGTTTCTTTCCAACAAATCAAAATGTTACCCGCTGTTAGGTAAATGACTTATATGAATGATTGAATGGTAAAATTCGCCTACAAGATCTATGTTTCTTTGATATACCATCGATTATTGATATATGGAGGCAAATTTCTTAGGGCGGATTAAAAAAACTTACTCTCTCCGTTCCACTTTAGATGATATTTTCGAGTTTCACGCATGATTAAGAAATGAAAAGAGGTATGAAAATTTTCCATTGATATCCCCGAATAAAGTCTTCAAACATTAATTACTATTAGTGCATTTGAAAATAGACAAATGCTATCCCACACGACTTTGTGGGATGTCTTCCCGCAAAAGCGGCTTTTAAGATGTTGGATGAGCTTATAGTTCCAAGACAAAATATTAGGTGTTATTGGAAGTTTTGTGGGAAAATATAAAAACCATCAAGTATTGTGGAACAAAAAAATAACCCTAACACGTCATCTAAAAATGGAACGGAGGGAGTATTAATAAGATGTAGAGGTACAATTTGGTGCATTTTTTATTTAGTGTCGTCCTGCCCAATCTTAATGGTCAAGGGGAAGCATGTGTGTGCATATATCGCCCCTTGTTTGTTCCGAACGTTCTTCACCCTTATAGTGGTCGAATAAAGGTGGAAATACATCACCTAGAAGATAGGTGAAAAAAGAAGTTCCCACACGAACTTTATGAAAATGGTCATGCGCAATAAAATAAATAACGTAATGATTATATACCGTTTAACCTCAATAGTTGAATGTTCGAAAAACGAATAACCTCAAAAAAAAATGAATGATTGTTGAATCCCATTGGGGCTTGAACCCAATAGAAATTTGAGGTTTGAAGTTACAGTTAACATTGGGTGTCACCAGTATCTGATGGTAAAGTCATTAGGTGATGATATCTCAGGTGACTGAGTTCGAAACTCGCAAAGATCAAATTCTTTTTACCGATAAAAAAATAAATCCAGTTAGCAATTCGGAATCACGATAATGCGGAATGACAAACGTATTTGAGTATTATACTTGATTCGTAAAAATTAAATTCGGTCAAAAATCCGGTCAACGATTCGTGATTCTGCGTGTAATACGGGAACGTGATATGTACGTCTATAATTCGTCTTACTAATCTGAGTTCGGTATGGAAAATACGACAAACATTAATTAATACAATAATATTTTAAGTGTTGAGGGTATGATTTGTGATCAAAAATGCAATATATATTTAATAGACAAATGCTATCCCACCCGACTTTGCGGGATGGCTTCCCGCAAAAGCGGTTTTTTTACCGTTGAATGATCAAATCAACGGTTAGATTCACATTCAGGAAGGGATTCACCACTTTCAGGAAGGGACCCACCACTTCCCCTAAAGGGTTCAAGGCTGTTAGATCTAGGTTTTAACATGATCTACTATGGTAAAAGAGTAGCTTGAGGCGGGATAGCTTCCCGCAAGGTCGTGCGGGATAGCACTGCTCTATTTAATAGACAAATGCCTAAAACTTCAACTGGCAACAGTATTGTGTATGTCGACTCTCCCCACTCCCATTTTTGCGAAAAGAAACCAATAGGGCTAATATCCGTCTGTGGACTGTGGCCCTGTGGGGTGCGAAGTACAATTGGGCTTGTGAGAGTATTGGTTGGTGGGCTAGGAACTATAGTTGGGCTGCAAACTATACTTAGGCTAAACTTACAATCCAGCTGGCGAACCGAATGTCCGAATGATTCGCGGATTCGTAAATTTCGGAGGGGGTTACTAAATTTCCTCACCACATGTATAAGGGGAGAGGCTCAAGTTTTCTTAATTTAAGAAAATCATCATTTCTTTTCCATATTCTTAACGGGATTTCCCATACACAATAAATGAGGGTATTTAGATGAAAATTCATCTTGGAAACGGCCCTTCGCCTATTTATTTATTTTTTTGATAGGCTAAAGCCTAAAGCCGAAATCTGGTATCAAAAAAAAAAAACCCATGCCACTACACAAATCCAAATAATGACTAGCCCCACTGCTAGACCCAACCCCGCCAAACCCCTCTGTACAACTAATTACTTACAAACATCTACGGTGGGGATTGAACCCCTGATTTCCTCCTTACTAGAGTTGATGGGATACCACTGAGCTATGCTCTTGGACCCACTGTTAGGGGTGGGACTTGGGTTGGGTCTACCCACCCAACCCATGCCCAACCCGAACGTTGGGCGGACATAGGCAACGTATTTCAAAACTTTGGGCAAGCTCGGCCATAAATTTTATAAACCCGAGTTAAATTTGGGCAAGCATGGGCACAAATATTTCTAACCCAAACAACCCGCCCAACCCGAAGAACTATATATAAGATATTTTTTATAATTGGTATTATCATATATTTAGAGAAATTTAATATATTATCTTCAAATCTATTAATGAAAATATAAATTATATCTATCCCATTAATCATTCAATATGAAAAAAGTTTATATTATTGTAAATAATCTTTAGTTATTTGGAAATTTAAAATAAATGGAGCAACTAAATTTTATTATTACTAAATTTATTATTATCACATTGGAACTTGGGCCAACCCCAGGAACCCGGGGAACCCGAGGAACATAACTTGGGCGGACTTGGGCAACACCTCAATGGGTTCCACGGGTTCAATGGGCAATCTGGGCAAAGAATTCCTAGCTCGGGTCTGCCTCGGCCAAGCCTTCGAACCCGCCCAACCAACCCAAGTCCCACCCCTACCCACTGTGGTGTTTTTGATATACATCATGACACGGTATGGGTTCGAAGTTTGGACGCATAGATTGATGTCTGCTCCCCCTTGTTTATACTCTATGTACTAGTAGTATACTAGGGTCTCTTCGCTCTAGATGAAACGACAAGACCCTTGCAAGAATAGGAGTATTGATTAGATCTCGTTGTCGTTCTCTGCAGTCTGCCCCTGTAATCATCAGAAAAGACGTTAGCTTTTCTCCTCTTTTTTACTCGATTTTCGCTTGTCCTTACTCTACCCCGACCCTATAAATGAGCTCTGCTTCTTAGGAGCTTTTTCAGAGTGAGTGGGGCCCTGAGATGTTAACATCAAAATAAATTAACGGGTAGGATCAGTTGACATGTTACAGTTATTATTTTAGTGTCATTTTTTCTACCCAACCTAAACTGGATGAATTTGAAACTAATTTTTGGGGACACGTTCTTCATATAATTCTCCACACTCTAACGAATAATGAGAGCCACCATGTGATAATAATGTCATTGAAACCTTGTCATCAGATCATTCCCTTCGTAAATAATGTAAATATGAGTTAATAGTAACAATAAGACAGCGCACTTAATGGAGGTGAAAACGCAATATTCCATTTAAAATACACGTGAAGGTTAATTTGCAACCGCTCCCAATCTGACACGGACACCTCAAAACGGGTGACGTATCCCAGTGTCTGGACGCCTTATCAAGTGTCGGACACTTGGGGACACTTGGGGATACGTATCAGACACCCCATTTAAAGTGTCCATTTTTATTAATTACGAAAAGGGTAGGGGATACTTTTCGGATACTCTAGAGGGGACACTTCTTATAGTATTATATATATATATTGCTAAATATTTATATACAGAATATGTTAAATATTTTTAGATATATAATATATTCGTATTTATCAAAAATTATTCTATTGAAGCAGTATATAAATGTCTAACCCTAACATTCTTATTCAATATTGATGTGATGGGTTATCTTTTTTTTTTTTATCTATTTTTTTTTTTTTTGATATTCCAGATAGTATTTTAGAATTTTGATACTTTACGCGATTCTTTTCACTATTAATAAATTAAATATTTTTTAATTAATACTCGTATCCCAACGTATCACGTATCCCCATTTTTTGAAAATGGACGAATCTCCGTATCAGTATCCCCGTATCCGTATACTCGTATCAGTATCCATGCTTCATAGCTCCCAATGCTATTTTTTATGATATTAGGACAGGCATCCATGCTTATTTACCTTACCCCTTGGATTTTATTTTTTTGCTTAGTCAGATGCCTGTCTCGCATTTCTTTCAATATCGCGGACTTGGTGGTATATTAGAAAAATAATTCTTCACTTCAAGTTGGTGCAACCATCGTGGTGGGCCAAATGAAGGGGACTAAAAATAATTTTTAGATATACTAGTGGACCAAATTTAAAATTAAGGTGGGATAAATATAAAATCTATAGTAAAAGTAAGCGGCTTCGTATGATTTTGTTGATTTTAGGGGGTTTCGGTGGCTGGGTCAGAGTTAGTCTACCTTGGCTCTCATGTATGTGAAGAATTCAAAACGGGTGAAAACTGAGTTTTGCACTTGGTACATTGGGGTGGAAGAAACTTCAAAATATCGGTGAAAAAAAGGAATTTCCCTCAAAACACCCAACGTAGTTAGTCGATCTCGTGATTTAACGGCCACTTAGCCACTGATCGTTTCACTGTTTGCCGATATTTGTGCACATATTTGCTGACTATTACGTTTGAACAAGTACATATTTTTTGCCCCAACCCAATGTAAAATATTTTCGTATCGTTTAATATATTGTATTTTTGGGCGCATAGGTATGTGAAAAGCATTGAACGTAAATTAACGAATTCTGGTTTTCCGTGATTGCGCATATTTGACTTCACATTTCACATGAAACATTTGCATGAAAAAAAAGAACTTTGCAAACAAAATATGACTATCAAAGTATCAATGGCCACAAAGAGATTACAATGATGATAATCTAGATATTACAACATGTGAACATACACAACCGATTCCTTAAACATGCTACAATTATAACTTCTATTAACAAAATCAAACCCACATAACAAATTCCAACTCTATCAAAATAGTAACTGTATACAATGACTTCACCATTATTTTTTTTTTGGAAGAAACGTTCACATTCAGAAATCTATCAAGCGTCGCATCCTTATCGGTTCACTAAGAAACCATTTCTCCGTAATTATGAAGCGTCGCATCCTTACTAGTTCATGGAATTCACCAGACCCACCGCTGCCCGAATGGTTTAAGGTTCAAGAACCAATCTAGGATGGAACTGGAACCACCAAATCCAAGAAAAGAAGAAAAATAAATTCGACCTAAATGCCATTACCTATTACCAAAGACCATATGAGGAAATCCACACTCTCTTAATATTTATCTTTCGCTTCCTCTCGATTAATATGATTCATACCCTTCTCCTAACAAAAGTATCCAAAACTAAAATTTGCTTAGCCCTCTTGTTAACAGATGACAAGTACCCGCATTTCTATTTGTAAGTTTTGATGCTTCGGATCATATAAAAGACCCTCTCCAGGAACCCTGAATAAAATCTCACCGCTTTTAAATATACACGCCATCTTCAAAGGGAACAAGCACTCATCCCAACCTTTGAAACGAGGATAATCCACAAGAGTTTTATGGGTAATGATATAACGTTGACACCAAGATTCTCCATATCCATATTCTTGCATCACCCACACCTCTATGACACTCGTTGGAACCTGTACAATTACACAAAGGTTGAAATCCATTACTCCGATATCCATCAAGACATGGTCTTGACCCCAACATTTATTTGGTAGTTGCATCTCTTTGAAGACCTCTTTGATGATATCCCACGATAAAACAAACTGAGAGGCCTGGACAAACATATTAGATACCCAATGGAAAGCACCATTAAGAAACATCTCACCACGGGAAGCATCGGTGATATATACTGAACGTTTTGAGTGATCCATGACTTTTCTCGTAACCTAAAGATGTGAAATGCTGAACCATCACCTTGAGCACACCTGCTCTCAGCAATTACCAGTTTAAAATTATCAGTCTTGCGATCATAACCGAAACTATGAGTTCTGATATCAAGGTAGTTGTATTCTTTTAGTGCATGCAATTCAGGTAATTTCATATACTCTGTTGTAGCGGGGTTCCAAAGACAGACAAAATATTGAGAAGGTATGTTATAATACAACAGGCAAACCAGACCTTTGGATGAACCCAACATAGTAATATAAAAATCTGAATTTTTTTAAGGGACATCTGATACAATAGTATACTCCGGAATACTTGCGGATGCTAATACTGAATCATGAGCTACTGAGAAAAATTTGTTCTTGATACTGAGAATCTAGGAGGCATTGATCAATTCCGTCCCAAGGTAAAATAAAGAAAATTCAGGTTGTTTTTCTGGATAGCACGACATGTGTGCATTCTAGCAAAATCGATATCCGAAATAATGTCACACATAAACTTGCAGACGCACTTGCAAACAAATGTTGTTTCCACTGGAACCCTTGTAAGGATCTCAAACCATAGAGTTCGCGGAATGCTTGACATCGCTGCAACAGCTGTTGCTATTTCTGATTATGCTTCTACAGTTTATAGGAAAAAAAATCTGTAAGTTTTTCTTTTTGTTTGTTGAAGCCAAAAAACTGTAAGTTATGTGAGGAAGAGATGGCAAGATTTAAGAAAATTACACAACCACCCATAGAACTTTAACCCTAATGATTAATGCACCGAAGAAATGGAACCTAAATCTAAACCGTGTGAGTGTGATTGGGGTGGTGAGACCAGCCACTCCTCTGCAACCCTATCCCAATGTTTAGAACGCAAAGTTCAGACCGTCCGATCCCTTACGGTGTGTCACCCGGTGCAGTTTTTTCGTCAACCTAGAATCACTCCCGAGATAGCCAATATCTATCGAGAGATTAACGCGTGGAATGTACCGAGAGGAAATGAAGGGCGCGAGAGGGGCAACGGATAAATATCCAAATCGGCTACTAAGCGATCGATAAGGTTAAGGTTAAGGTTAAGGTAAGGTTAGTTTGAGGGGATGTCTACACTATTTGCGATTGGTTGTTTTCTCCGGCCTTTACACAATAGTTTGATTTATTGTTCTTCCAAGTCTGGTTATGCATTGTGAGATTCTAAATGGTTTGGTACCGGTAGTGTCGGAGATATAGTTCATTGTTGTCAAAAGTGTATGAGTGCTCTGGGGGGAACTTTACGGGTGTAACTACAGATTTAATTGAGCTGCATTATGATATCAACTGTTGTTGTTGATATTGTTCAGAGGGTCAAGTGTCACATTTGATACGAGTGGGGAGATGGATCAACTTACACGGTTGACCTTTGCTCAACTCAAGTCGCACAACATATATACTTCACCTCTGATTTACGATTTGCATGACTTGTCGGCTCAGATCCTTTCGGCATCATTAGTTCTCCATTCGGCTTCAACATTTATATTTTGATTCTTTCTCTGAACTAAATTCAATTGTATGCCGATGTACTTTGGAACTTCTGCAACACTTGCTTATGCTTTTCTTGATTTTACTTTATCGATGGACTATAACTCTTTCAGCATTTCATTTGCAATTCGAAAGATATTGGTGTTCATTTCGGTTTAAGAATTGATGGTAGACCAAGACTTTGTTCAGGCATAATCCAGGCAGTGCGAGTTCATTGAAAATTGCTTAAAAGCTTCTCATTAGCATGGTTCTCCCGGATTACGCTCTTCGTGGTGATAGAGTATAAGAAGGTTTTCCATGTGCGGTTTTCTCTTTAACATATCCGGTTCTGCGGGTATTCCAGGTCACAGTGCTTGCTTAGCAAACTAATGCATCAATGATACACTATGGATCGATGCATCAGTTTGAGGGGGAATGTTAGAGCATCCTATGATGTTGTGACTTGTCAATTTACATGACATGTAATGCACCAATGGAGTGCTTCCAAGCTGTGCTTAGTGACGACTAGTTGTGACTAAGAGTTAGTTGTATAGGAAGTCCATGGGTCCTTTGTTGAGTCCATCTGCTATATAAAGCAGCAGTCCTGTATTGTAATGTTTTATCTGTTTGGCAATACAATAAACCATTAGTCCTCAGATCTTTTACACCCCTTCTTGAGACATATGTATCGAGCCGAGAGAGATACGAAGGTTTCCAAATAATAGCTCGGGCCTCTAGTTAACGAACACTCGTGTATTTTCATGACTCTTTCATGCTTGGGATCATATAAAAGTGCAGTACACTTTGGACCCCAACCTCTGAAATGAGGATGATTCACAATAGTCTCATGGGTAATGACATAACAACACGGCCGTGACTCTCTACATCCATAATCTTGCATCACCCATACTTCGACATAAATCATCGGAACATGTGCGAGGGCATAAAGGCGCAAATCCTTTACTCATATATCCTTCAAGACACGTCCCGGCCCCACGTTATATTAGGTAGTTGCCTTGGAATACCTCTTTGTTTATGTCCCACGATAACATTAGCGAAGGCATGGCCTCTCTTATCACATACCCAATGGAAGCGCCATTTAGAAATACCTCACCTCTGGAATAATGAATATATTAAGGGATGGTTTGAGTGATCCACGATATTTCTCGTAAACCGAAGATGTGAAATGAGAACGATAACGGTTTCCACGAACACTTTGACAATTACGACTTAAAATTGTCGGTCTTGCAATCATAACCAAAATTGTTGATCCACGATGTCGAAGTGGGCTGTATTCTTTCGGTGCTTCTAATTAGGTAGTTTCACGTATTCTGCATGCGGTTCCAAAGACATATAAAAAATTGGCGGTTTTTTTGATGCAACAGGCAAACCCGAGGCCCTTGGAAGAACCCAATAAAAATATATGAAAATTGAAATATTTATAAGGGACATCAGATAGAAACGACATACTTCGGCATACTTGTTGAGAAAATTGTATCCAATACGAAAATTTGTACTTCCTTAATTCACTTTTTCCGGGGGTAAAATGAAGAAATTTCGGGTTGTTTTACTGGATCGCATGATCAACGTCTTTGGTAAAACAAGTTTCGGATATAAAGCCACGCATAAATTTGCGAACACACTTACAAACGAAGGTTGTTTTGGTTGCACCTAATAAGGAATTCCATCCATATAGTTTCTGGAATGCTTGACATTGTTGCAACTTTTCCTGATCCCGATGACGAAAAGTTCTATGAAAAAAAATCGGTATTTTACGTCCAAAATGACGAAAAGTTTCTTGGAAAAATCAGTAATTCATAGTGGTGCTTCAAGACTCTGATTCTAGGATTGGGAAAATGAATGGAACCAATCGGAAGAAGAAGGAACAGTTATAAGGGCTATCGATTTTCCAAACTCGGCTTTGCTACACATATACCAAGATATTACAAAAGAACTTGGATCACTATGTGTCACATTTGGAAACCGTAGATCTAGAATCGGAGGGGCTTCGAGAGGAAATCAACGGACGTGCGCTACAGCCATTTTATTATTTAGATTAATGGGCAAAAGTGGGCTCATGCCTCTACCTCACGACACGTTGAGAATTTCGGGAGATATTTTCAGTCATCTATCTTTTATGATTGTTTATTGGGGGATGGATACCCTTAAATTGACACTCTTTATCAAAAAAAAATAATTCTATATAAAAAAAAAGTCCGCAAAACCCCAAAAAAACAATAAATTTAAATTGACACTCTACCGAAAATAACCACAATTCGAGACGTATAACACCACCATTTACCTCTTTGTATATCAGTAGTTAAAAGTTAACGGCGAATTAAGATCGGTAGATGGTGATGTTTAATTGTGCTCATTTTTAGTAGGAATGTGAAGTCTTATAAGAGGAACGTATTATCAAAATATTAGATTTAAATTCTTTGTCATTTGGGTTTCGTGGTGAAAATGGCGCAAATCATGTGTGATAGTGTCCATGGATCCTTCCTCTTATTGATTAACAATTAATATTACAAGGGTAACTTTTATTTTCGGTCATCTATCTTTATTGTTGATATTTAAGAGTTCAAATTTACGAGGGTGGCCTTTATGGACTTCACTCGAGCAAAGGCAGAAGCTACATCTTCTCATCTGCCCCCAATCCTTGATTTATTTGAGTATTACATTAAAGTTATATTGTATACTGCTTGATTCACGATTTCGAACCCCGATCCTTCCACGTGACGTGTTGCAAAATCTGCTGGTCCATCACATTCAATCAAGGGTGTGTCAATTTCTCCTTTTTTAGGAGAGACACATCCCCTGAAATCGACATGGGGTAGAAACTATTGAAGACCTTGTAAAACGGGGGAAACACAAACGTCTTTTATGGTGAGTCGTTATGGGTAGTCTCCAAATGGAACTAAATCATTTATATGAAGGAGGACTAGTTCAATGGAAGGAGTGAAGCCACTATGGGCAAAATGAAAGAGTTACACTACCATTTGCCCTTGCTCTAAGCATAGGGTAGACGGGGTAGACACTGAGTAAAATGAAAGAGGGTAAAAGGCGACATCTTCTCATTCGGACCACGAAAATGTTAATTGAACCACGATCATCTCATTGCCTCCAAAAAATTTAACGGACCCACCCCGCGAATATCCTATAATGAAATATGACTTGAAAAATGACTTGAAGGGATATGATTATGAGTTGAAAAATCATAGTATCGAAATAGCATCGACTTATTTTTTATTTTGTTTATGAAGCGAGCAAAAATCGCAAATGCTTATGCTTATAATATAAATAATGCAAAGGTATATTTCTATGGCATACGGACATAAAGTACTTAAATTTTTGTATAAACAAAATCAACCGTTATGGAAAAAAGAAATTTCACTAAATGGAGTTTCAGGAAATTTTCTTCACCAGAAATAAGAACTTCCAGAATCCATTTCCAAAGACTCTGGTGGCGAAACAAAGTGCAAACCTAATTTTTCACTCAATGCAGGTGAGGTTGCCTTCCTTGTGATATCCCTTCCCTTTATCGAGGGATGGGGAAGGGATGCCCCGCACCATAGTGCTTTTCCTAAGGGGCTTGTCTTGTTCACGTAGAGAGTAGAGATCCCTAGCCTAAGCCCCAGAGTTAAGAGACTCCGGTCTCGGGAGGTCTAATTCCTTGCGGTGTCACTCATGATGGATTCTCCCGCCACGTTGGTTGTTGTGGTTATACATGATCATTGAAGGTATGTTAAATTTAACCCAATATCATGTAATGTAATCAAAGGCAAATTTTATGTTGAGAAATCCCAGAATTTGTGGAACTCCGTCATATAATTTAGTCTTAAATCTGTGACTTGCACACTATAATAACATCTTTCTCTGTCATAAGCCGCACGCGAATTATATGGTGATTGGTTAACAAACATTTAGACACGTGAAATATTGTGCAAAAGACATTTTGCACCTTCGAAATTAAAAGATTTAGCCGTGTTTTGCCGAAGCACGTTTCGCGTGAAGACATTCAGACAAGTGTTCTTGCATCCTTCGTAAATATTTCTATAGAGGGAGGATTTACTCACATGGGTATATTCACACTATGTCACAGTTTTGGCGATATGTTTTCCCCTTGACCCATATTGAACTTAAAAACCTCCCCTTCCAAATCCCAGTAAAGGTTTTTACGTTTTGAGGTAAAATAGGAAGTTAACCAAAAATCTAGTTAAACAGTTGGAAATTTCCTAATTATCTCCTTTATCTACTTAACAAAAAGGACAATGATACATTGACTGAAAAAGAAGCACCGAGAGAAACGGTGGTGGGGCACACTTATGCCACCATATCCCAATGCAGAGAAGGGACATTTCAGACCATCCTATCCCCTCTCAGTGCACACTTCGGTGCTGGGCTTCGGTGGATGTAGCAAAGTTGGAAAAAAAATGTAGCAAAACAAAAGAACTTTGCTAGATACAGAAACGATCTGCAGATGAGCACCGAAAGGGAAATGGACGGTCTGGTATGCTTCTCGAGCATTGGGATAGGGAGTCGGACGGGAGTGGCACTAGTCCAAAACGTGGATTTTAGGATGAGGCCAAATCATCGAAAACTAGGTTATATGACACTTATTGTCCGTCCTAAAAGACGTCTATTTTGGTGTACTATTTACGTAAAGGACGGATAATTTTAGTTAAATAAATACTACGATTTTCGTTTGTCCAAAATAAACGACTAATCATGTACCATCTAATTCGGGTTTTAGAATTGACATCACAGATTCGGCCTAGTCGGTTTCGAGGCAGTCTGTTTATCTTAACAAATTAAGATTCGATATCTTGATATAGGTTTTTTCCCATTTGTGTCCTTATTTTTTAGTAATATTTTTAGTCTAATACTAAGGACAAGCCAACAAACCCAATTTGGTTAACAAATGGACACATTATATTATAATCAACATGAATTTAGTTTACAACTTCACAACAAACATCCTCGGTTTCAATAAGAAGCTTCATTCACATTTTAAACAACAATGAAAAAAAAATGATTTAACTGAGGTACTGGCTGGTGTTGATGGTGGTTTTTAAACAAAGGGTAAAATCGTAAAACCCCATGACCTAGTGTTACCCGCAACACATTAACTAAGAGCATTTAAACTCAGGTGTAAATAATTAATAGGGGTATTTTTTCAAAATACCCGGTTAGGGTTTTCGACCTGAACCTAATTCCAAAACCAAGCCGCACTGTGCACCGTGGCAACAATGCCAAACCAAGCCGCACACTCGCACCATGGCAACAATGCCAAACCAAGCCGCTGCTGCGCACCATGGCAACAATGCCAAACCAAGCCGCTGCTAGCGCACCATGGCAACAATGCCAAACTAAGCCGCCACTGCGCACCATGGCAACAATGCCAAACCAAAGCCGCACACCGCACACCGCAACAACGCCAAAACCAAGCCCACATGCTGCGCACCATGGCAACAATGCCAAACCAAGCCGCACATTGCGCACTGGCAACAATGCCAAACCAAACGCCGCATCACGCTGCTGCAACAATGCCAAGCCAAGCGCTGCTGCGCGCCCATGGCAACAATGCCAAACCAAGCCGCTGCTGCGCGCCGCTGGCAACGCCAAAACCAAGCCGCTGCTGCGCACATGGCAGCGACGCCAAACCAAACTACATATCGCACTCATTGGCAACCATGCCAAACTAAGCGCTATGCCATTGGCACATGCCAAATATGGCGCCTGGCTTGCAAAACGTGCAACTAGGTCAACATGGCCGTACGTTCCATTGGCACATGCCAACGCGTACCACAAAGCCATATTTCCAAGCCGCTATGCCATTGGCGCATGCCAAATATAGCGCCCTAGGCTTACGAACCATACAACCTAGGCCAAGTCGGCCACGCATGCCATTGTCACATGCCAACATGCTCACGCCGGGTAGCTTTTCCTACCAAGGCCACGGCCCTACGCATGCCATTGGCACATGCCAACATGCTCGCTGGTAGCTTTTCCTACCAAGGCCACGGCCTAACGGCCACGCATGCCATTGGCACATGCCAACATGCTCGGTAGCTTTTCCTACCAAGGCCCACGGCCCTAACGGACCCGCATGCCATTGGCACATGCCAACATGCTCCGGTAGCTTTTCTACCAAGACCACGGCCCTAACGGCCACGCATGCCATTGGCACATGCCAACATGCTGTCGGTAGCTTTTTTCCTACCAAGGCCACGGCCCTAATCTGGCCACATGCCTTTGGCACATGCCAAACACACCCGGTAGCTAACTTGCAAACCGTGCAACCTACCACCAAGGCATTCCGCACATGCCATTGGCACATGCCAAACACACACGCTGGTAGCCTAACTTGCAACCTACCACCAAGGCATTCCGCACATGCCATTGGCACATGCCAAACACACACGGCATAGCCTAACTTGCAAACATGCAACCTACCGCCAAACATGCAAACACGCTGGTAGCCTAACTTGCAAACCGGGTGCAACCTACCACCAAGGCATTCCGCACATGCCATTGGCACATGCCAAACACACACGCTGGTAGCCTAACTTGCAAACCTTGCAACCTACCACCAAGGCATTCCACGCATGCCATTGGCACATGCCAAACACACCGCGGTAGCCTAACTTGCAAACCTTGCAACCTACCACCAAGGCATTCCGCACATGTCATTGGCACATGCGATGAGACGCATTTATGTGTCTATATTAGTCTCAATTCTGTAATGTTAGTACTCGATTTTGCGCTTATTTTGGTATTTTATGTCCTTGTAGGTGTTTTTGGAGAAATAAGCTTTTGCGGCGAAAATTGGCTCGAAAAGTGATTTTTTGCGCTCGCGGGAGAAAATTACTATACGGATCCCCATTTTGGATAAGGGGTACCCAAATTACTAAGGGCATCTCCAGGATACCCCATAAGGCACCTGCTATAGGCACCCCTACTCTGGATAGGGGGCGCCTCTTCTTCTTCACATTTTAAAGAAAAAATGGCGGGAAAAAAAATGTTGGTTTGCTGCGGAATTTTCAGGGCGAGATTTGGACGGGATGCTGTCGGATTTTGACGCGGGGTTTGATTAAAACTACCCTGTTACATTCAAACGGGGTTGATAGGTCCATTAGAATCTATCGGATTTGGGCTGCATCAGAGTTTGAAGTTATACGGGGAAAGAAATATTTCCGGAATAGTTGGATATATATGGAAGATCGTGAATGAGTAGGAGAGGATTTGACGCAAAGAACGAGTGTATTTGGTCTGTTTTTCGTCTTAATGAAGAGTACGGAGAGTTTGGATTACGGCGAGAGACACGTGAAGAATAAAAAGAAAAGAAATTCCGTAACTTCTGAGGAGGAGAAACAAGGATTTAATCGAGTTATTAGTGGCCTCATTGGGTATATAAGGTCTGTTCGGAGTCCTAAAAAGATTGTCGAGTATTTGGGGTCGATACGGAGGATTAGGAAGGTGCGCGAGTCGAGTTGCGGAGAGGCTGCGGCGGCGGTGGAGGAGAAGAAGAAGACGAAGAACAGAGACCTTCAAAGTCATCGAGAAACGATCTTAAATATAACGACAGAGACAAACAAGTATCGTTGTTCAACGATCTTAAAAATCATGTAATGGCCGTGACGTCTGTAACACCATTACGGCGTTACAAATCTCTGTTTTAGATAATTTCTTCAATTAAACACCTTTTTGAGCTATGTTTCTATCTTTTGGGTGCGTTTTGAGCATGAGGAGCTAAACCCCAACACTGGGATGACGGAGGAAGCCATTCTTTCATGCATGTGGTAATTCTATTTAATTCTTTTATGACTTTTTGCACTTGATTTAATTGTTTTATGATTTTCACTAATTAGTTGTGATTTCGTTTGATGACGTATGCTTAGTTTTAGTACTTTTGATGCGTCATGCTTAGATTTACAATTAATCTTTTAAAAATCTACTTTCGGCAATAAATTAGAGTCAATTACTTGAGCTATGAATGTCTAGAATTATTAGTTGAACCACATGAATATAAGAATTGGTGAAATCCTGAATCCTAGTATCTCTCGATATTGTGACATCTTTTGTATATATTTTTATTATTAAGTCTGAAATCAATCTTTACAAGTCTGAGAGGAACGACAACCTTATTACCACTTTACTACAACTTGTTAAAACCACATCAATTTTTGGCGCCGCCGACGCGGACTTGTATTTAGATTTGTTTTAGGTTTATTTTTATTATTTTTTGTTTGTTCTCTTTTACGCCTTTGGTATTGTTTGATTCTTTTCAGATTTGGAGCGAAGCTACAAGGAGACAAAAAAGTGCTATAAAAAGGAAAGCATCGCCAAAGAAGGAAAGAAAAGAGGAATCCGAAAGGAGTGAAGAATAAGATTTTGTACATATTTATTTTATTTATTTTTATTTTTAGAAAGCGTAAATAGGGTTGTATTTTTGTAATTTTCTTTTTATTTTTGGACACTTTTTGGACTTTATTTTTGGACTTGGACATTATTTTAAAACCCTAAGGAAGGGTTAAGATTAAATATAAACTTTTTGCGAGGAAGGACGACGATTCACGATCTTGTCTCGGCCCCTCGGGTTCGTACTGTGACATAGGAGTCGGTGGCACGAGTCGACTTCAACGGTTCATCGCCGTGCAGTACGGGAGGTAAGACTCTATCCACCCACGAATCCCTGTCGGTGGGTTTTATTTTTGTGTGACAACTCACACCATTGCGAATAGAATGTCGAGCGGTATAATAATAGCCAATACAACGAATATCCGACTGAGTTTCAAATTGGACGTTACTACTTTGACCATAGTGTGAATAGTGGTTGGGAACATCAGCCTTTTCAAGGTTATGGCTCATACCATGATGAGCCCAATTACTATCCACACACGCATGGGTCATACGAGAAAAATTCCTATAATTCCTCTCTACTAGAGTCCGCGTGTAAGTTAGGCGGAGTCGACACAAAAAGTTACTTGAGTCAACACGTAGTTCGGATGAGATGAATAACTTAGTTTTGGACCCAAAGCAATGCAACGTGTGAACCCTCTTTCCTAGATCAAATCGGGAAGTCATGTGAGTCGACTCGAGAAAATGTTGTTAGAGGCCCGGGAAAGAAGCTGCTCAAGATAGTCTTAATTTCCAATATAGTGTTTCCAATAGTACTTTTGAAAATGAGGATAGTTATTTGTATAATCAAGATGACGAGGTTAGAATTGGTAACACTACTTTAGATGAGGTTCGACCATTTTCATGTTATTACACTGATGATTATGATGAGGATAGCGTTGATGAAGAATTTGAAATGAGTAGGCATAGCGATCAGGAATTTGTTACTCCAATTGAGCTTAACAACGATAATATTATTTCTAGTTTGAATCCAAATAATTTTAATAATTATTCACCTATTCAAAAGGACGAGGATTTGACTAGAGATACCACCGTTTTTAGACGACGTAGTTTTCCTTATGATTCTGAAGCCGATTATGGTTTAGAGGAACGGGTATATTTTGAGTCTAGCGATTTAGAAACAACAGACTTAGAAAAAGAAAATGAACTCGTAGAGATGAGTGAGGATGAACCCGACTTAGAAGAATCAATTGACCATTTTCAGGAATCTGATGACCTAGAAATTAGGGAAGTTGTGACTAGTCTTTCTAGAGACATTCGAAAACTCTAAGTTTGGGGGTGATTATCATTCTCCATGTGCCTTAACTCTTAGAAAGGTCCCTCACTTGGGACTTGACATATGTGCCTCAACCATTTTAAAAGATTATCTTCATACACGTTTTCCCCTGAACCTAGTGATATCCATAAGGAAGTTCGGTTGTTAGAAACCCATCCTCTGGTTGATGTGGTTAGCCCGGCTATGATACCCAGATTGACTTTGTTTTCCCACCAAATATTTTTCAACCGGTGGGAACGTATAAGTTTGGATGTGTCAATTATTTAGTTTTGAGACTAAACCTAAGTACTTTAGGAAATTAGTATCGACACATTTGCTTATTATTGATCGCCGGTTTCATCATGGTCAATTGTGTGAGTCAAACACGATTGACTTGAAGGATCCATAATTGTTCGGGTTATTATTATGTGCTTAAGTTTTTATTTGAGTTTTCAGGACTCTAATACCTGAATCGGATCATAACTACGAGGAAATCAACCCATGAAAATATTTTATTTGGACCCAGTCATAGAGCACAACACAACCACAACTAGATGTAGTTGTCTTAAACAGGAAACTAGACAAGGGTGTGCTTCATTTGTTAATTTTCTTGGCATGTTGCAGATTCCTTTTACTTGTGATAGCTCTATTTGGTTTTGATGACCCACAGATATTTCGGCTATTACTTTATGATTCTATGAGGTGACTAATCCTTTCTTAGTCCTGGTGAAGACTTTAAACTTAGCACTTCTTGGGAGGTAACCCAACATTCATGCGACACGGTAATATCTTTCCTTAACTCTTTTACTTCAAATGGTAATAGTTTCTCCTTCTTCATGCTTTTAATTTTATCTTTAGAACATTGAGGACAATGTTAGATTTAAGTTTGGGGGTATGGGAGAAACTTTTAGTTGCATTAAATAAACTCCAGCCCTAGAAATTTATGCTTATTAAGGATGGCACTAACCAATCTAAGTGGATGGAAGCATTTTGGTTGTAGGAGGTGAGGAACCAATCGATTAGATGGCAACATCTAAAGAGTCTATTCATAAAAGCACGAGCTCGGGTGTTAGAAATAACATGATAGTTTCACCATATCTCGTTGAGTCCTTTTCACTTCTATTTTTATTTTATTTTTAAACTATATTTCTCTAAGTGATTAGGTGGGGCCCACGAATCAAGTTGTTACCAATGCTAGGGTGAATTAGAGTGATTGAGATACAAAAAAAAAAAAAAAAAAAAAAAAAAAAAAAAAAAAAAAAAAAAACAAAAAACAAAAAACAAAAAAAAAAAAAAGTGAGACCAGACCATTAGACCAACCGGAATAAATTCAATAAAGTCGACCACTGGAACCCTTGTATATGCCAGTTGTGTTGACCTAGAGTTAGGATTATCGACCACTGGTTCCCTTGTATATGCCGTGTGTTGATATTAGTCGAACTAGTATCTCGAGTCCATTAGGATATGTTCGTTTTGGCGGAGGCCTTGAGACGAATATGGGAAACATTAATCACTTAGTAAACATCAAAACCATCTATGTTTTTCTCTTTATCCATCTTCTTGATCTATCCATGTGATTAGTTTTGACTCCGGGTATTGATGTCCATAGTGCGACTATCGAGTAGAGCTGCGTGACTTATATATGAATTTTAGTATGCTTGAGTGCAAACTCGTGTACAACAATTGGAATTTCGCATCGGGGTACTTCCTCCTGTAGTCAATAAGTATGCCAACCAAGGAGATTCTTTAGTGCCTTCCAAGGTTACTGCGTAAATAGCTAAGTGCAGTGTAAAGGTTTTGTGGGTACACCTCACGGTAAACCCTCCGGAGAGACTATAACTCGGCCACTAGGGCCACCTAGGGGTTTAAAGGCTTATTGCATACGCTAAATGCAATCGACGATGCTGCGACAGTTAGTTAGGATTTTATTTTTGGATTTGATTTTCTCGAGACGAGCAAATAATAAGTTTGGGGGTATTTGATAGACGCATTTATGTGTCTATTTAGTCTCAATTCTATATAATGTTAGTACTCGATTTTGTATTTATTTTGGTATTTTATGTCCTTGTAGGTGTTTTTGGAGAAATAAGCTTTTGCGGCGAAATTGGCTCGAAAAGTGATTTTTTCGCTCGCGGAGAAAATTACTATACGGATCCCCATTTTGGATAAGGGGTACCCAAATTACTAAGGGGCATCTCCAGGATACCCCATAAGGCACCTGCTATAGGCACCCCTACTCTGGATAGGGCGCCTCTTCTTCTTCACATTTTAAAGAAAAAATGGCGGGAAAAAAATGTTGGTTTCTTCGGGAATTTTTCGGGCGAGATTTGGACGGGATGCTTTGTCGGATTTTGACGCGGGGTTTGATTAAAACTACCTGTTACATTCAAGCAGGGGTTGATAGGTCCATTAGAATCTATCGGACTGAATGATCTCGGCATCACCGATTAGTTTGAAGTTATACGGGGAAAGAAATATTTCCGGAATAGTTGGATATATATGGAAGATCCGTGAATGAGTAGGAGAGGATTTGACGCAAAGAACGAGTGTATTTGGTCCTGTTTTCGTCTTAATGAAGAGTACGGAGAGTTTGGATTAAGACAAATAAGAGACACGTGAAGAATAAAAAGAGAAAGAAATTCCGTAACTTCCTGAGGAGGAGAAACAAGGATTTAATCGAGTTATTAGTGGCCCTGTTGGGTATATAAGGGTTTGTTCGAGTCCTAAAAAGATGGTCGAGTATTTGGGGGTCGATACGGAGGATTAGGAAGGTGGCGAGAAGGGGTTGCGGAGAGCTGCGGCAGCGACGGGTGGAGGAGAAGAAGACAAAAGAAGCAGACCTTCAAAGTCCTGTCGCGAAAGCGATCTTAAATATAACGACGAGAGACAAAACAAGTATCGTTGTTCAACGATCTTAAAAATCTGTAACGGTGACGTACGTAACACCATTACGAGCGTTACAAATCTCTGTTTAGATAATTTCTTCAATAAAACACCTTTTTGAGCTATGTTTCTATCTTTTGGGTGCGTTTTGAGCATGAGGCTAAACCCCAACACCTTTGGGATGACGGAGGAAGCCATTCTTTACGCATATGGTAATTCTATTTAATTCTTTTATGACTTTTTGCACTTGATTTAATTGTTTTATGATTTTCACTAATTAGTTGTGATTTCGTTTGATGACATATGCTTAGTTTTAGTACTTTTGATGCGTCATGCTTGTGATTTACAATTAATCTTTTAAAAATCTACTTTGGCAATAAATTAATATTCAATTACTTGAGCTATGAATGTCTAGAATAAATAGTTGAACCACATGAATATAAGAATTGGTGAAATCCAAAATCCTAGTATCTCTCGATATTTTGTGACATCTTTTGTATATATTTTTATTATTAAGTCTGAAATCAATCTTTACAAGTCCGAGAGGAACGACATCTTACTACCACTTTACTACAACTTGTTAAAATCACATCAATGCCAAACACACACGCCCTGGTAGCCTAACTTGCAAACCTTGCAACCTACCACCAAGGCATTCCGCACATGCCAAACACACGCACGGTAGCCTAACTTGCAAACCTTGCAACCTACCACCAAGGCATTCCACACATGCCATTGGCACATGCTCTAACACACACGCCTGGTAGCCTAACTTGCAAACTGCAACCTACCACCAAGGCATTCCGCACATGCCATTGGCACATGCCAAACACACACGCGGTAGCCTAACTTGCAAACCTTGCAACCTACCACCAAGGCATTCCGCACATGCCATTGGCACATGCCAAACACACACGCTCGGTAGCCTAACTTGTAAACCGTGCAACCTACCACCAAAGGCATTCCGCACATGCCATTGGCACATGCCACACACGCCACTAGCAAACTCTGGCATTGCCACTTACACTCAACGTACAACCTACCACCAAGGCATTCCGCACATGCCATTGGCACATCTACGCACGCCACTAGCCACTAGCAGCATTGCCACTTGCTCGAAAGTAACAACCAAACAAGGGCATTCGCACATGCCAATGGCACATGCCACACGCGCCACTAACGGCGCCACTTGCACTCAAGGTGCAACCAACGAGATATCAACACAAAATGGGGGATGCTTTCCGGGTTTTGGTTTGGCGGTCACGACTTGCGGCGTACGCTACGCTCACATTAAGAAAGCGTGAAAAGGAATAAAGCGGTCAAATAAATGAGGAAATAATGGTGAAAACGTTTTCACCCATTAACACCATGCGGTTACCACCTCCTCCCATTATTTCACCCTTTACTCTCTTCCTTCATGAGGCAGTGCGTTTCAATCTCGACTTGTATAAATAGGTCTTACCTATTTCCACCGGACAACAAGTCTCGGTCGGGAGAAAAATACTACACTCTCCGGAAAAGAGCAACTCTGCAGAGCTCTCCCAAAAGCTTTCATCTCTTCAAGCTTAGAAGCTTCCACTTTACGATCTGAAGTCGAGACACTACTCTCCCGGGTAATGCGGTCTCACCGACACCTTTCTTTGCTTCCCTCCCCAAATCAACCCTTCTCCTCCACTTTGTGGTAAGCAAATCTGGGCAGCCATTTCTTGGTTTAGCCGGACTTGTCTGAGATTGATCTCTCGAATCTATAAAGTGCTCACGTGCGACACATTTGTTTAGGGTTTGAACCGGTTTCTCACTCCTGCCATGAATTCTGAGAAATCGGCGAAAATGATTTTACCCGTAAACAATTGGCGACCACGGCGGGAGGATTGATCTGTCGAGTTACAATACCAACTCCGACTCCTGATTTCGTTTCTCGAGCGTCAAATCCCAACATGGTGGAACTCGGTCCGGATCAGCTGCTCAGAACACCCGAGCCACGAAACGCACCCAGATGTTAGCGTCTCTCCCAATAACGTTGTTACGTCACC